>PVKU01005749.1:0-116948 GCA_004027475.1 Anoura caudifer
CACTTTTGTGTAAAAAAATGATGCTGGTGTAATCAGCATCATTAGGGTGATCACATGGTAAGTGTTTTTAAGGTGCCTATTCTCCAAATGTCAGATATGCTCACACTTTCATTTTTTTCATTTTTTAAAATTTTATTCCAGACAAAGAGAGAGAGAGAAACATTGATGTGAGAGAAACATTGATGTGAAAGAAACATCAACTGGTTGCCTCCCAAATGCACCCTGACCAGGGACTGAACCCACAACCTAGGCATGTGCCCCAACTGGGAATCAAACCCACAACCTTTTGGTCTACAGTACAATGCTCCAACCAACTAAGCCACACCACCCAGGGTGTGCTCACGTTTTTTAAACCTTAGCATTTTGTACTTAGATAAAGCAGAAAAACAAAAAAAGTCAGAATCTGTTTTTCTTTGCAAAGTGATGCTACTGGGAAGTCATGAGTTCATTCGTTCATTCATTCACTCATTTATTCATTCATGCATCAAGCATTTTTTAATCTCCCCTGTGCAGAATGCTGTTCTCTCTCAGGCTCTAGTCAGGCAAGTTTTCTGGAGGAGATGTTGCAGTGAGGCTCCATAAGGGGACTGGTACTAATGAGGTGAAGAAGCTGAAGAGAGAAACGGAAGTGAAGACACCTGGCTTGTATATGTGACAAGAGTTACTTTAGGAATTGTGTGAGATAATGTAGAAGGCACTACTTTGAGAAGAATGGACTATACAAATACATTAGTGTAATCCAATGAGGAAAGAAAAACAAGGCTGTGATCAGCATAAAGTTGTAAATGCTATGCACCCAATTAACAGATTAGACATAGTCTCTGTGAGGCTACAGAGGGAAAAATCCATCCACACCTTGGTAGTTGGAGAATAACCCATGTCAGAGCTGGGGCTAGAGTGGGATCTTCCATTTGTCCTGATCTTTTAACCTTTGGGTCAGGTGTATTATCCTAGAGCATCCACATTATAACCTATGATTTGTTGAAGTATAAATAGGGAGAGGGGTATTAAATCCCTATTTTACATAATAGGAAAGTCAAGATCAAAGGAGGTAAATTGTGCAACTTACTCAACATCACAAAGCAAGCCAGTCCAGAAAGTGGGAACCCACACAGCTAGGAGGGAGCTGGAATGACTGCCAGCAATTATAAATGTAAAGATTAGAGAGAAGCCCTATTCATACATCTTAGTTACCGATTTTGTAGGGGAGGATACTGAAAAGAAATAGAAGTCTGAAAATTATCTGCAGAGTTCAGTCAACAGCTGAATGTCTCTTGCCCTCTCCCAGTGATTGAGAATTCTCTGCACACCAACTTTTATTCTAACCTGAGATACTGACACAGTATTTCCTAATTCTAGAGTTCCACAGAAGGAATTAAGCGCTAGGCTAGGAGCTGGGAGACCTCAGATCCATTCTTATTTTGGGACTCCTGGGCTCCATGACCCTAGACAAGTCCCTGAAATTACCTTTGGTGGGATCAACCTTCCCTTATGTAAAATGAGAAAAAAATATTCATACTTACTTGTCTCACCATATCATAGGTCTAGTGAGAATATATCAGGATAATATATGTGAACACAAATGACTAAAGTGCTATACAGAGTCAAGGTATTTTCTTAAGACTCTGTAGTAACTGTTTTTAGAACAGAATAGCCTGTGTGATAATCAGTCAAACAAAATTTCAAAACAAAAATCTAACACATGGCTTACGCTGCTTGGCAGCCTTCTGGCCTAGCACCTTGGCTGGTCCCCATGGTCAGTACCTCTCAGCATCTGGGAGCCAGCGTGGTCCAGAAATGCATGCCATATGTTGGAACATGCCCCACTACAAGCTGGCTTTAATTCTAAAAGCCATGCAGCACTGTTGGTACAGTAGGTTTCAGTAGACTTAGCTGCAACTCAGAATTTCTCCTCCAGCACCTGAGTCAATGCTGATGGTCTTGTGGAGAGTGGATTAAGAGTACAAGATAAGTTCTCAATTCAAATTAAGAAGGAGAGGAAAATTTAAACTGTCTTCTTCAAAGTTTATCACAACCACCACCACCGAGACAGCAAACCAAAGGACAAAGACTTTGACCCGCTCTGTTGCTCTGTGTATTCCAACTCACATAGAGGGTACAGACTTGACTGGGCTACTAATGAGTAAATAAAATGCCAGACACTTCTGTCATTGGACACCTTTATTCATAAAGTTACTAAAAAGAGGACTGTACTGGAGACAGCAGACATTGCCATAATGGCACTGTACTTTATCCTAGTCAAGTGCATTGGGTTGGTTTTTTTTTTTTTTTTGGGGGGGGTTGTTGTTGTTGTTTTTTTTTTTTTTTGCCATGTAGAAATCTAATATAAGCACCATGAGTATACTTCCTGGCTGGGCGCTCTATGACCAGTGCAGCAATTGGTGGCTCTCTGTGAGCAACATTGGGAGTGAGCACTTCATTGGTCTGGCAGGATCTGGAGCTGCTAGTGGATTTTCAGCAGGCACATGGGAATTCAATGCCTTTTGCAGAAGTTGCTGCTTTTGCAACTTCTGGAATTGGGTTTTCATCCCAATTTATCAAAAGCATGCAGAAGCTTTTCAATTTGATGTAGTCTCAATTGTTTATTTTTTCATTTATTACCCTTGCCCTAGGGGATATATCAGCAAAAATATTGCTACGTGAGATAGCTGAAATTTTACTGTCCATGTTCCCCTCTAGGATTTTTATGGTGTCATGACTTACACTTAAGTCTTTTATCCATCTTGAGTTAATTCTTGTGTATGGTATAAGTTGGTATTTATCTTCTTCTTTTTTTTTGCATGTCCCAGTCCAGTTCTCCCAATAACACTTATTGAAGAGGCTATTTTTACTCCATTTTATGCTCCTGCCCATCAAATATTTATTGACCATAGAGATATTGGCTTATTTCTGTACTCTCCATTCTGTTTAATTGATCTATGTGTTTGTCAGTATCAGGCTGTTTTGATCACAGCGGCATTGTGGTATCGTTTTATATCAGGTATTATAATTCCTCCAAATTTGTTCCTCTTTCTCAATATTGCTGACACTATTCGGGGTCTTTTTAGGTTTCATATAAGTTTTTGAAATATTTGTTCTAGATCTGTGAAATATGCCATTGGTATTTTAGTAGGAATTGCATTGAACCTATAGATTGCTTTGGGTAGTGTGGGTATTCTAATGATGTTAAGTCTTCCAGTCCATGATCACAGCATATGCTTCCTTTTATTTGTATCTTCCTTAATCTCTTTCTTCAGTGTTGTATAGTTTTCTGAGTACAGGTCTTTCACCACCTTGTTTAAATTTATTCCTGGGTACTTCATTTTTCTTGTTGCTATAGTAAATGGATTTTTCCTAGTTTTTCTTTCTGATAGTTCATTGTTAGTGAACAAAAATGCCATTGATTTCTGAATATCAACTTTGTATCCCACTATTTTGCCAATTTTACTTAGGTTGGGTAGTTTTTTGGTGGAGACTATAGGGTTTTCTATGTACACTATCATGTCATCTGCAAATAATGACAGTTTTACTTCTTCCTTTCCAATTTGGATACCTTTTACTTCTTTTTCTTGTCTGATAACTGTGGCTAGGACTTCTAGTACTATGCTAAATAAGAGTGGTGAAAGTCGACACACTTGTCTTGTTCCTGATCTTAAGGGGAACGCTTGTAGTTTTTCCTTGTTCAATATAACACACTCCCATGTGGAAAGGGACTGAATAGACACTTCTCCAAGGACATAAGGAGGGCCCAGAGTCAGAAAACTAAAAATGGGGCTGTCTTTTGACCTGGCAATTCCACTGCTGGGATTATACCCTAAGAATCCAGAAACACCAATTCAAAAGAACCCATGCACCCCAACATTCATATCAGCACAATTTACAATAGCCAACTGCTGGAAACAGCCTAAGTGCCCATTAGTAAGTGAGTGGATCAAAAACAATGATACATTTACACAATGGAATACTATGCAACAGAAAGAAAGAACTCCTACCCTTTGTGACAGCATGGATGGAACTGGAGAGTATTATGCTAAGTGAAATAAGCCAGATGGTGAAAGACAGATACCATGTGATTTCACCTGTAAGTGGAACCTAATCAACAACACAAACAAGTGAGAAAAATATAACCAAAGATATTGAAATAAAGAAAAAAAACTGACAATAACCAGAGTTGGGTGGATATAATGGGGAAAAGAAGGGGAAGGGTCATCAAGGAACAAGTATAAAGGACCCATAAACAAAGACAACAAGGGGTTAGGATTGAGTGTGGCAGGTGGGGAGGAGGGAGAGTGGTGGGGAGAAAATGGGGACAACTGTAGTCAAACATCAATTTTTTAAATAAATTCAATTAAAAAATAAAACTAGTAAACATCTAGGAATAAAATTAAAGAAATGAAACAATCACCACCATATCAACAACCAGCAAGCAAAAATTAATAAAGGTGGCAAGAAAATAAGATATTATAAGAAAAGGAAAAAGAATGTGAGATGACTAATGGCAAGAAAAATGTTTTTTTAGAGGCTGGAGGGAGGGAGAAATATTAAGAGAGCAGATAGAAAGAAGCCATAGAAAGGGAAAAAATAAAATTTAAAGTAAAAATAAGAAGAGGGTCCTGACTGGTGTGGCTCAGTGGATTGAGCACCGGCCTGCAAACCAAAGGATCATCAGTTCAATTCCCAGTCTAGGGCGCATGCTTGTGTTGTGGGAAGAGTCCTTGGTGGAGGGCACATGAGAGGAAACCACACATTAATGTTTCTCTGCTCTTTCTCCCTCCCTTCCCCTCTTAAAAATAGATAAATATTTTTTTTAAATAAATAGAAAGAGCTTCTGGGTTGGTGAACCCATGGAGATGCAAGGAGAGTGGCACCCTCAAGTGGAACCCTCACAAAAGCTGTGCACTCTTTCCCCACACCTTGTTCTATGCATCTCTGCCATCTGGCTCTGCCTCAGTGACATCCTTTCAAAGTAAGCTGACAATCTAAGGAAGGACAGTAGGAGGGAGCAGATTCCATTTCCCCCTGCACATGGGAGAGGAACCTGGCCAATCTATGGAGAAATGGAGCGGTCAACCAGCGGAAACACACCATATTTGAAAGTAGGAGATCAAAGGTTGTAGCAGACATTAAAAAATCAGATGGTAAGGAGAGTACTTCAGAACAATTAAGAGCCCAGGGATCAGCACGGAGACCAGAGCTGCTGAGGCCCCAGCCCAGTGCTTGCCAGGCCTGCTATGGGGCTCTAGGGAGGGAGCCCAGTCCGCGTGGGACAGCAGATGGCTACACGACCAAGGACACCACACACAAACAGAAACAACTGTATGTGACCGTGGGGACTCATGAGTGTGACCAGAGACCTGCGGCCAAAGGCACCCGCGCGCGAAGGGGACAACTGCACGACCAGAGACCTGTGGCCCACGCAGCCAGGGAGTGCGAGCGATCCATGGGAGAATCGGAGCCCATGCATGTGAACCCAGAGAGTGCGCACAATCCATGGGATACCCGGAGCTCACTCCCATGAAATTGGGGTAAGTGCATGGCATAGGAGATGCGAGCTCACACCCATGAACTCGGGAAAGTGCGCACTCCCCAGGAGGCTCAGAACATACACCGGAGGCCCTGGGCGGAGAGGAGCCAGGCTAGCTGTGGGAGGACTAACACCAAAGAAAACTGAGTGCTGCACAGGGAGAAAAGCGATACCATCACCCCGCAGCCTTTGCAGCCAGCAAGACCAAAAAAGCCAGCTTGGCAAGTGTGAAAACAGAAATAGATTTTTTGTTTTTGTTTTTGTTTTTTGTTTGTTTATTTCTTTGTTCATTTTTCTTTTTTCTCTTTTTTAATAATTTTTTTATTATTTTTCATTATTTTTATCTTTTTTACCCCTCAACTCCTTTTGCTTCTCTTCTTTCTTGTTTTATTCCTTCTTCCTTTCTTTCCAATTTCATATCTTCTTCCTTCCTCTTTTTTTCTTCTTTTTTCTTTTTTTCTTCCTCTTTTCTCTTTTTAAATACCCACGAGTGAGAGAGAAACAGAAAATACCTGGAGCAGTAAAAAAAACAGAGTTGGTCCCAAAGAGGGGGCATTCCAACAGCTGAGACAGTGGAAGCTGTGAATGCCAGGATACCCAAAGGAGACTGTACCACTGAATCTCACAGGTATTCTACCACAGAAGGTCACATCATAAACCCAGAGAGCCAGAACAGATCAATTTAAAAAGCTGAGGCTAACAAGAACAGTCTCACAAACAATGGGAAGACAAAGAAACAATCCCCAAATGAAAGGAAAGGAGGAAGCCCCAGAAAGAATGCTAAATGAAACAGAGGCAACTCAACTATCAGATTTTTATTTCAAAGCAATGGTTGTCAGGAAGCTCCATGAGCTCTCAATGAGCTACCAGAAACTACAGGGAAGCTACAATGAACTCACTGCAAACTATGTCAACATGAAAAATGAAATAAACAATCAACAAGGGCCAAGAAGAAATGAAGAATACAATTTCTGAACTGAAGAACACAGTGGAAGGAATGAAAAGCAGAAGTGATGAAGCAGAAGATCGAATCAGTGAGTTGGAGGATGAAGTAGAAAAAAACACCAAAAAGAGCAAGAAAAGGAAAAGAGGGTCAGAAAGAATGAAGAGGGATTAAGAGAAATGCAACACAATATGAAATGTAATAATATCCATATAATAGGGATACCAGAAGGAGAAGAAGAAGAGCAAGGGATAGAAAACCTATTTGAAAAAGTAATGATGGAAAACTTCCCTAATTTGATGAGAGAAAAAGTCACACAAATCCAGGAAACACAGAGAGTCCCAATCAAGAGGAACTCAAAGAGGCCCACTTCAAGACACATCAAAATTAAAATGGCAAAATCCCAAGACAAAGAGAGAATCTTAAAGGCAGCAAGGGAGAAACAGGAAGTAACATACAAGAGAGCCCCGATAAGGCTAGCAGCTGACTTCTCAATAGAAACACTCCAAGCAAGAAGAGAATGGCAAGAAATATTCCAAGTAATGAGAACCAAAGGCCAACAGCCAAAACTACTTTACCCAGCAAGGATTTCAATCAAGATACAAGGCCAAATAAGGAGCTTCCCAGACAAAAGAAGTCTAAAAGAATACACCTCTACCAAACCAGCTCTGCAAGAGATGCTAAAGGGACTGCTTTAAGGAAAGGAAAGAAGAGAGATAGATAGAGATAGAGATAGATAGAGATAGAGATAGAGATAGAGATAGAGATAGAGATAGAGATAGAGATGAGAGAGAGAGACACAGGCATGAAAATGGCAATGAATAAGTACCTATCAATAATAACCTTAAATGTAAATGGATTAAATGCTCCAATCAAAAGACATAGAATAGCTGAATTCATAAGAAAGCATGACCCACACATATGCTGCACACAAGAGACCCACCTCAGGACAAAAGACCTACATAGATTCAAAGTGAAGGGATGGAAACAAATTTTCCAAGCAAACAGGCAGGAAAAAAAAAGGCAGGGTAGCAATACTCATATCAAACAAAATAGACTTCAAAAGAAGAGCCATAAAGAGAGACCCAGAAGCTCATTTCATAATACTCAAGAAAAGAATCCACCAAGAAGACATAAACATTGTAAATATATGTACACCCAACATAGAAGCATCTAAATACATAAAGAAAATCTTAGAGTCTAAAAGCACAGTTCTAAGGATCAACAAATCCAGGAGCTGGTTCTTTGAAAAGAAAAACAAAATTGACAAGCCTTTAAGCAGGCTCATCAAGAAAAAAAGAGACAGCACCCAAATAAACACAATCAGAAATGAAAGAGGAGAGATTACAACTGATTCCACAGAAATACAAAGGATTGTAAGAAATTACTATGAAGAACTGTACAACAAGAACTTTGAAAATCTAGATAAAGTGGACAAGTTTCTCAAAAAATATAATTTTCCAAAACTCAATGAAGAAGAAGCAGAAAGCCTGAACAGACCAATAACAGGAGATGAAATTGAAGCAGTAATCAAAAAACTCCCAACACAAAAAAGCCCTGGACCAGATGGTTTCACAGAATTCTACAAAGCATTTAAGGAAGAGCTAACTCCTATCCTTCACAGACTATCCCAAAAAATCCAAAATGATGGAAGACTCCCAAACTCTTTTTATGAAGCCAGCATCATCCTAATCCCAAAACCAGATAAAGACACAACAAAGAAAGAAAACTTCAGGCCAATATCGCTGATGAACATAGACAATAAAATCCTCAACAATATATTGGCAAACCGCATGCAACAATACATTAAAAAGATCATACACCATGACCAAGTGGGATTCATCCCTGTGATGCAAGGATGGTTCAACATTCACAAATCAGTAAATGTAATACATCACATAAAAAATAGCAAAGACAAAAATCACATGATAATATCAATAGATGCAGAAAAAGCATTTCATAAGGTACAACATCCATTTATCATAAAAAAAAAACTGAGCAAAGTGGGAATAGAGGGAGCATTCCTCAACATAATAAAGTCCATATATGAGAGACCTACAGCCAACATCAGACTCAATAGGCAAAAACTAAAATCTTTTCCACTAAGATCAGGAACAAGACAAGGTTGTCCACTTTCACCACTTCTATTCAATATAGTATTGGAAGTCTTAGCCACAGAGATTAGACAAGAAAAGGAAACAAAAGGCATCCAAATTGGAAAGGAGGAAACAAAGCTATCATTGTTTGCAGATGACATGATAGTGTACATAGAAAATCCTATAGACTCAGCCAAAAAGCTGCTCAACCTGATAAATGAATTTGGCCAAACAGTAGGATACAAAGTCAATATCCAGAAATCAAAGGCATTTTTGTATACCAACAACCAAAGAGCAGAAACAGAAGTCAAGGAAAAACTCCCATTTGATATAGCAAAAAGAAAACTAAAATACCTAGGAATAAACCTAACCAAGGAAGTAAAAGATCTATACTCAGAGAACCACACAACGCTGAAGAAAGAAATCAAGGAAGACACAAACAAATGGAAACATATACTGTGTTCATGGATTGGAAGAATCAACATCATCAAAATGTCCATACTACCCAAAGCAATTTACAGATTCAATGCAATACCTATTAAATTACCAATGGCATATTCCACAGACATAAAACAAACACTTCAAAAATTTATATAGAACCATAAATGACCTCGAATAGCTGCAGCAATTTTGAGAAAGAAGAGCAAAGTAGGAGGGATCACAATACCTATAACCAAACTGTATTACAAGGCCACTGTAATCAAAACAGCCTGGTACTGGCATAAAAACAGGCACATGGACCAGTGGAATAGAACAGAGAGCCCAGAAATAAACCCAAGACTCTACAGTCAATTAATATTTGACAAAGGGGGCAGCAACATAAAATGGAGTAAAAATAGCCTCTACCATTCTACAAGTGGTGTTGGGAGAACTGGACAGCTACGTGCAAAAAAAATGAAACTCCAGAACCAACTTACACCATACACAAAAATAAACTCAAGGTGGATAAAATATTTAAATATAAGCTGTGACACCATTAAAGTCCTAGAGGACAACATAGGCAGGAAAATCTAAAATATTTCATGCAGCAACATTTTTACTGATATGTCCCCTTAAGCAAGGGACATAAAGGAAAGAATAAACAAATGGGATCACATCAAAATAAAAAGCTTCTGCACGGCTAAAGAAAACATATTAAAATAAAAAAAGAACCAACTGTATGGGAAAACATATTTGCCAGTAATAACTCAGATATGGGTTTAATCTCCAAAATATAGAGAGAACTTACATGACTCCACTCTAAGAAGACAAGCAACCCAATTAAAAAATGGGCAAAGGACTTGAACAGACACTTCTCCAAGGAGCACATACAGAGGATCCAGAGACACATGAAAAGATTCTCAATATTGCTAGCTATCAGAGAGATGCAAATTAAAACCACAATGAGATACCACTTCACACCAGTCAGAATGGCCATCATAAACAAAGCAACAAACAACAAGTGTTGGAGAGGTTGTGGAGAAAAGGGGACCCTAGTGCACTGTTGGTGGGATTGCAGACTGGTACAATCACTATGGAAAGCAGTATGGAATTTTCTAAGAAAACTAAAAATGGATTTACCTTTTGACCCAGGAATCCCACTGCTAGGATTATATCCTAAGAACAGTGAAATACCAATCCAAAAGAACCTATGCACCCCAATGTTCATAGCAGCACAATTTACAGTAGCCAAGTGTTGGAAGCAACCTAGGTGCCCATCAGTAAATGAATGGATCAAGAAACTTTGGTACATTTACACAATGGAATTCTATACAGCAGAAAGAAAAAAGGAGCTCCTACCCTTTGTGACAGCATGGATGGAACCGGATAGCATTATGCTAAGGGAAATAAGTCAGGCGGTGAAAGAAAAATACCATATGATCTCACCTTTAGCACGAACCTAATCAAAAAAAGAAACAAACAAGCATAATACAACAAAAGACACTGAAATTGAGAACAGGCTGACAGTCATCAGAGGGGAGAGGGGAGGGAATTTCAGGGGGAAAGGGGAAGGGTTTGGAGCAACAAGTATGAAAAGCACATGGAGAAAAACTAGGGGGGTGGATATGGGAGGGAGGTGGGGCGGTTTGGGGCAGTGGGTTGGGATGGCAGATAAAAGACATATAACTGTACAAGAACAACAATTAAAATAAAAAATAAGTAGACAAAAGAAGAAGGCAAAGTAGAATAAGAGAAAGGAGTAAAATATGAGATTTAAAGTAACCTAAAATTTAAAATAATGAAATAATAGGAACAAACTTGAAGAAAAAGAAAAGAAAGTTGTCAAGCTATGCAGGAGCCCTGGCTGGTGTGACTCAGTGGATTGGGCAGGGGCCTGCAAGCCAGAGGTTCACTAGTTGGATTCCCCATCTAGGGCTCATGCCTGGGTTGCGGGCAGGGTCCCTGGTGGGGAGCACATGAGAGATAACCACATATTGATGTTTCTTTCCCTCTCTTTCTCCTTCCCTTCCCTTCTCTCTAAAAATAAATAAATAAAATAAATAAAATATTTTTTTAAAAAGCTATGCAGGAGATAAATCACACAAATAACAAAGAAGACCATGGTGGAATTCATCTCAGCAGAATCCAGTGTTTCCCACTGTCTTCTCTTTCTGGATCCACCCCTGGGGATGTCACAAGGTGTCCTAGTCTAGCCCTAGGCAGCTTGTTGGAGAGTACAAGAAATCTGCAGTCTGTGGCTGTCTCCAGGCTTGGCTGGTCCCCATTGATCTTCTCTGCCAGCTTTCCATCAGCATAAGGTCCAGGAGTGGCTCATCTATTTTCTGAGAGCACTGCCAGTACCACGTCCACCTGTCTCTAGAGTGGGCCTCTGGTGCAATGAGGGTGGAATCCCTGGGTCACTCGGGGCGGAGGGGGTGTTCAGAGTTTAGGGAAGATGATGGGAGTGCTTCCCCACCCCTCCCACTACAGGTCTTGGTCTGTCCAAGATTATTTCCAATAATGTATGGTTTCTGGTGAATTTGAGCTGACTGTTTCCTGTGAGGGGCCAATGTGTGTCAAAGGGCAGCTCTATCCTACTTAATTTGGATGCAGCTCTGTATAAGAGCTGAGGCTGGGTGAGGCCCTGAACTCCCCTTTTTTGCCTATCTCTAATCTCTCTGCCCTGCTGGTTTCAGTGGATTGGGCCCAAGGAACCAATGTAGCTCATAGTGTCTGATAGAAGTGCAGAAAAAGCCCTTGCAGAGCGTCTTCTTTTGCTTGTAGATATACTTAGCAGGGGGTTCCTGAGCCTGGCCTCACTGATCTGCATAGCCTGAAATCCCACAGGTTGGGGGTTGGGCACACCTGCCTGTGAGGGGACTGGCCTGGCTGCCACAAATCGTAGAGTCAGCTTCTGGCCATCTAGCCCCCATCCTGCTGCTCTCGCAGGAGACTCAGGCCTAAACTCTCCACTCTGCACAGTTCCCTCCTCATCAGATGTGCTGGGTCAAGACCCACTATCCCTTCAGTGTGACACTTTCTGTTCTTCCTGTGCAGTTGGACTCAATGGGACTGAACTGTGCTTATACTCTGGTTTCTTTGTTGGCAAAGCCATTGTGCATGTACAGGATCCCTGACAAGTCTTGCCTCAGTTCCTCTTTTAAAAAAGTCTCTATGTGCCCCCCCTCATTGCAGCATGAAGCCCTGGGCCAGTTCTTCAAGCACTCCACCTCCCCCAAAATCATAAAGTCTCTCTCAGTCAGGACTGTCCATGGCCTGCCAGTGCCTCCAACAGTTTTTGGAGATAGAGTTTCTCTCTGGAACTCTCCCAGTTGGCACTGCAACTATGGATATGCTGCTGTCTTCCAGACTTTGTATATCCTTCCAGGTCTCTCCCAATTAGGATTGGTAGTTTCCCTCTGTGGGACCAGGGTCCCACTCTGGGAGGGGATGGAGCCACTAAGCTGCATTTTCTGTCTGTTCTCTCCTCTGCTTGCAGGTGTCTTGCACAGGGCATTTCCCCCTCAACTTATAAAATTTCTTACCAGATGGTACAAATCATCCTCTGTACTCCTTAGCTTCAAAAATTTATATCAACTGAGATTCTGTTGATTGTTCAGGTCACTTGTTGGAAGATCAGCCAAAAATCCATACTGGGGGCACAAGCAAGTGGGCTCAGCTTTCACCTACTTGGCCACCATCTTCTGAATCCTACCCCTGGGAATCTAATATGGAGGCACTGACATCTGCTCCATGAGCACTTGTACCTACCCCCTTCTGTTCCCCAAAGCCCAAGACCCCATAAAAAAGGTCTGAATGCTTTCCTATGTCTGTGGATACCTGACCTTACAAGATTTGGTGAGACCAAAGATGTCACCAGTATTGTATCTGAAATGCCAGGGTTCTCTTTCCCAGGCGCCCTCTAATTCTTGTACAGTGTTTTTTTAAAAACAGGCAGCAGAAACTACCTTAAGGGGACCCAGGTGTGGGATTTTGCAAAGACTTTAAAGCAGCTATTATAAATATGTCCAAAAGGTGAATGGAATTCATGTTTAGACAATTAAAGGCAACTTTTATGACAATAATTCATCAAATAGAGGACATCAATAATGAGATAGAAACTATAAAAAATAACTAAATGGAAATTCTGGAGTTGAAATGTATAATAACTAAAGCTTAAAAAATTGCTAAAGGGACTCAACAGTAGATTTGAACTGGCAGAAAAAAAGAATTGGTGAACTTTAAATAGATCATTCAAGATTATACAATCTGAAAAACAGAAAGGATAAAAGAATGCAGAAACATGAGCAGAGTCTCAGAGACCTATGGGTCATAATGAAGTATACCAACATATGTGTAATGGGAGTACCAGAAGGAAAGGAGAGGGAGAAATTAATAGAAAAATTATTTGAAGAAGTAACCACTGTAAATTTTCTAAATATGATACAAATAATTCATCCACATATTCAAAAACTAAACAAACTGCAAGTAGGATAAACAGAAAGAAATCTATGTGGAGACCTGTCATAGTAAAAATTTTAACAGCCAAATCCAAAGAGAAAATCTTGAAAGAAGCAAAAGAAAAATAAGTGCACTAAGTTCTATTCACACTGTTTTTTTTCTCACTGGTATCAATTCATCCACTCTTGGTTATCTCTGAAGATGGGGTTCCACACACTAGCTGAAATGTATTAACTTATTCCTGGATCCTCTTTTGTGATCCCTCCTGAGATGGCATCTACTATAGATATGCTAGATATGCTAGAGTTCTGACACAGCACTCCTACTTATAGCTGTCCTTTATGGGCTATGCAACCTGGAGCAAGTTACTTATCAGCCTCTCTGAGCTCACATTCCAAATCTCTACATGGAACTCGCATCCCTACCTTATTTTACTCTTGTGATAATTAGAAACAATATATGCACCGTGTCCTGACTATGGGAGTTACTGCTGAAATGATGATAGCTAATCTTGGAAGTGACTAGTCATTACATGGTCAAGTTTGGTGTGATACTCCAGGAGATGAGCGTCATCTGAGGAAATATCAGCATGCAAACTGCTGACAAACTGAGTGCCACATTTTCATGGCCTCCAGGGACACAGTAGTGCCTAGTGGCACGGGTTATAATAATTTATTCATAATAGTGACATTTAGCACTGCCCTGCTCTGGCCCAGGCACTGTGCTAAGGACCTCCATTTGTGTGAATAAGCCATCTCCACACTTTCTCAATAAACCTGTCTGATAGCTATGACAGTGTACAAAAGACATTGAGGCTCAGAGGCATGAATTATCTTATGCAAGGTCACATAAGATGTAATAGTGGTACATAGAGCTCTTTTCCCCTGCATGCCAAGCACTTGGGCTATCAGGACTAAACTCAGCATTCATTTGACATTTCCATGTAACATTAGATTTCGGCTTCAGCTAAGGTATTAAGTGTGCTTTTTCAAGTGATTCAGATTGGGATGTGCCCCCAGGAATCATTAGTCCACAATCTGGTAAGGAGAAGAGTTCAGATGGCTTCTTGGTTTTCTGGGACCCGATCCTGAGTTAACCTCCCCAAAATGTCAGAGATTCCAATGTTAAGTAGTAGTTTAAGGTCTCATTATAACCTGTTACATGGATTGAATACTAAGACTGCACCATGGGGTGGCATTTGGTGCTTCACAGTAGGTCTGTGCTACTCCAGTGGGTGTGACTTCCTGTTTTTGGTAGGTGTTTTTCATAATTCAAGAGAGAAATATGTGAGACACATAGAACAGCCCTCAGGAGATTATTGGGTCCTCTTTAGATTTGTTCTAATTTATAGACCTTTACTATACACAGGCCTTCAAAGAGTTCAAAGACCTCACATCTTCAATAACAATACACAAATACCTCACCTTGAACATTAGGACAAATCATAAAAGAGTTCACAGACATCATGCCCTGAAAATAGAACTCCAAATACACCAGATTCAAAACTTGGAGCATACACTTAAATAGTCCAGATCTCATGCCAAGAAGGCAGACCTCCATCTACCTAACACTCAAACTTGAGGACACAGACCCTCAAAGAATTTGCAGACCTCACATCCTGAATGCAGACACCTAAATATCTCAGAGTAAAATTCTGAAAAACAACCCCCAAATACCTCAGACTCAGACTTTAGTATATACACCATCAAAGAGTTCAAAGACCTCAAACCTTGAACACAGATCCCAAAATCTGAGATTAAAATTTGAAAAAACAATGACAATGAAAGAGTTCAAAGACCTCACATTCAGAACTCAGGGCCCAAATAATTCAAACCCAACTTGGGACCTAAAACCTCTAAAAGTTCAGAGGATTAACACCTTGAACATGGACTTCCAAACACTGTATATTTAAACACTGGAGCACAGACTCCTGAGTGATTTCAGAGATCTCATATCCTGAATATGGGCTCACCAAATACTTCAGTCTCAATCCTTGGGGAAACAGATCCTCTAAAAGTTCAGAGACTTCATACCCTGGTCAGGGACCCCCAATTGGCTCAAACTTAAACCTTGAGGCATAGAATTCCATTGAACTTCCGGCCAAGATGGAGGCATAGGCAGACACACTGTGCCTCCTCTCACAACCAAAATTAAGGACAACAAAGATTTAGAAAGAAGAAAACAATCAGAACTCAGAAAATCGAACTATTTGGAAGTCCAACAACGATTCCTCCAGACCGGTAAGAGGGGCGGAGTCGTGGCAGGAAAAAGTAGAGGTGTGGACCAGGCATGCAGGCAGCAGCGGCTGGCAACCCCCAGGTACACAGGCAGCGGCTAACAGACCCCGGACTCGGGGTGGCAACTGTGCAGACCCAGTGAGGCCGTGCAAGGCTGCTGGATGACCAGGTGGTCCTACATTCACACACAGATAATCCAGGCAAAGGGGAAGCGGTGGAAGGGACTAGAATCCGAGAGTGAGCAGAGCAAGTGCCATTGTTTCCTCTTGGACCCCACCCCCACATACAGCATCACTACCCAGCAACTGGGCTGTCCCGCCCTAGGGAACACCTAAGGCTCCACCCCTCACTACATAACAGCCACGACTAGACCAAAAAAAAAAAAAAAACAGAAATAAAAATGGCTCAAACTGGAAAACAAATCAAAGCCCCAGAGCCACTTTATCTAAGTGACGAAGAAATTGCCAACCTATCAGATGCACAATTCAAAGCCTTGGTGATCAGGATGCTCACAGAATTGGTTGATTTTGATCACAAATTAGATGAACAAATGAAGGCTACAATAAGTGAAATGAAGAAAAATGCATGGGGAACCAACAGAGATGGGAGGAAAACTGGGACTCAAAACAATGGAGTGGACCAGAAGGAAGAAAGAAACAACCAAACAGAAAACAAGGAAGAAACAAGAATTCAAAAAAATGAGGAGAGGCTTAGGAACCTCCAGGACATCTTTAAACGTCTCAACATCCGAATTATAGGGGTACCAGAAGGGGAAGAAGAAGAGCAAGTAGTGGAAAACTTATCTGAACAAATAATAAAGGAGAACTTCCCCAATCTGGCAAAGGAAACAGTCTTCCAGAAAGTCCAGGAAGCTCAGAGTCCCAAAGAAGTTGGACCCAAGGAGGAACACACCAAGGCACATTATAATTCATTACCCAAGATTAAAATGAAGGAGAGAATTCTAGAAGCAGCAAGGGATAAGGGGACAGTCACCTACAAAGGAGTTCCCATCAGGCTGTCAGCAGATTTCTCAAAAGAGACCTTACAGGCAAGAAGGGGCTGGAAAGAGGTATTCCAAGTCATGAAAATCAAAGGCCTACATCCAAGATTGCTCTATCCAGCAAAGCTGCCATTTAGAATGGAAGGGCAGGTAAAGTGCTTCTCAGATAAGGTAAAGTTAAAGGAGTTCATCATCACCAAGCCCTTATTATATGAAATGTTTAAGGGACTTATCTAAGAAAAAAGAAGATAAATAATATTAACAGTAAAAAGACAGCAAACTCACAGGTATTAACACCCAGACCTAAAACAAAAGCAAACTAAGCAAACCACTACAACAGGAGCAGAAATACAGAAATGGAGATCACATGGAGGGTTAGAATAGGGGAGTGGGAGGAGGAGAGAGGGGGACAAGGTACATAGAACAAGTAGCACAGATGGTGGGTAGAAAATAGACAGAGGGAGGGCAAGAATAGTGTGGGAAATGTAGAAGCTAAAGAACTTATGACACATGGGCATGAACTAAAGGGGGGAATGTGGGTGGGAGGGGGTGTGCAGGGTGGAGGGGAATGAAGGGGGGAAATTGGGACAACTGTAATAGCATAATCAATAAAATATAATTTTAAAAAAGAAAAAGAAAATTGAACTGTTCGGAAGTCCAACAACCATTCATCCAGACTGGTAAGAGGGGCAGAGTCTCGGCAGGAAAGAGTGGAGGTGCAGACCGGGCATGCAGGCAACAGCGGCTGGCAGATCCCAGGTGCACAGGCGGTGGTTACCAGACCCTGGGCACGGGGTGGCAGCTGTGCAGACCCAGTGAGGCCATGCAGGGCGGCTGGCTGACCAGGTGGTCCCACATTCACGTGCGGATAATCCAGGCAGAGGGGAAGCAGAAGAGGGGATTGGAATCCGGAAGTGAGCAGAACAAGCACCATTGTTTCCTCTCAGACCCTGCCCCCACATACAGCATCACTACCCAGTGACTGGGCTGCCCCGCCCTGGGGAACACCTAAGGCTCCACCCCTCACTACGTAACAGCCGCAATTAGACCAAAAAAAAAAAAATGGCTCAAACCGGAGAACAAATCAAAGCCCCAGAGCCACTTTATCTAAGTGATGAAGAGATAGCCAACCTATCAGATGCACAATTCAAAGCCTTGGTGATCAGGATGCTCACAGAATTGGTTGATTTTGATCACAAATTAGATGAACAAATGAAGGCTACAATAAGTGAAATGAAGAAAAATGCACAGGGAACCAATAGTGATGGGAGGAAAACTGGGACTCAAATCAATGGAGTGGACCAGAAGGAAGAAAGAAACAACCAAACAGAAAACAAGGAAGAAACAAGAATTCAAAAAAAATGAGGAGAGGCTTAGGAAACTCCAGGACATCTTTAAATGTCCCAACATCCGAATTATAGGGGTACCAGAAGGGGAAGAAGAAGAGCAAGTAGTGGAAAACTTATCTGAACAAATAATAAAGGAGAACTTCCCCAATCTGGCAAAGGAAACAGTCTTCCAGAAAGTCCAGGAAGCTCAGAGAGTCCGAAAGAAGTTGGACCCAAGGAGGAACACACCAAGGCACATTATAATTACATTACCCAAGATTGAAATGAAGGAGAGAATTCTAGAAGCAGCAAGGGATAAGGGGACAGTCACCTACAAAGGAGTTCCCATCAGGCTGTCAGCGGATTTCTCAAAAGAGACCTTACAGGCAAGAAGGGGCTGGAAAGAAATATTCCAAGTGATGAAAGGCAAGGACCTACATCCAAGATTGCTCTATCCAGCAAAGCTGTCATTTAGAATGGAAGGGAAGATAAAGTGCTTCTCAGATAAGGTCAAGTTCAAGGAGTTCATCATCACCAAGCCCTTATTATATGAAGTGTTAAAGGGACTTATCTAAGAAAAGGAAGATAAAAAATATGAACAGTAAAAAGACAGCAAACTCACAGGTATTAACAACCACACCTAAAACAATAGCCAACTAAGCAAACCACTACAACAGGAACAGAAGCACAGAAATGGAGATCACCTGGAGGGTTAGAATAGGGGAGTGGGAGGAGGAGAGAGGGGGACAAGGTACATAGAACAAGTAGCACAGATGGGGGGTAGAAAATAGACAGGGGAGGGCAAGAATAGTGTGGGAAATGTAGAAGCTGAAGAACTTATGACCCATGGACATGAACTAAAGGGGGGAATGTGGGTGGGAGGGGGTGTGCAGGGTGGAGGGGAATGAAGGGGGAAAATGGGACAACTGTAATAGCATAATCAATAAAATGTAATTAAAAAAGAATTCCATTGAGATCAGAGAATTCACACCCTAACCAGAGCACACTAAATACTTAAGACTTAAAACTTGGTACACAGACATCAAAAGTTCAGGGACCTCACACCCTGAACACAGACCACGAAAACCCAAAATTCAACTCTTGGAAAACAGACCCTCAAACATTTTCAGAACATCACACCTTGACCACAGGCCTCTCAAATACCTCAGATTCAAATCTTGAAAAGCACACTGAGGAGTTCAAGGATTCATACCTGGACCAAAGTAGCATGAATATGTAAGTCCCAAATTTTACTACACAGGCTCTCAAAGAGTTTAGAGATCTCACACTCTGAATATGGACACCAACATACCTCAGACTAAACCTCGGAATAGACTCTGAAAATTTCAGAGACCTTGCACACTGAACACAGACCACAGATTACCTCAGACATAAACTTAGAAAAAGAGATTTGCAAAGATTTCAGAGATTTCACATCTTGCATAAGAACCCTACAAATACCTCAGACTCAAACCTTGGACGATAGACTCTCAATGAGCTCAGAGACCTAATGTGTTGAACATAGATCCCCCAGGTACCTCAAACTCAAGCCTTGGAACAAAGATCACCAAAGCATTTAGGATCCACAAACCCTGAACTCAGACCCCAAATACATCACTCATTCTTGAGGACAAACACCCTCAGAGAGTTCAGAAACTTTATATGCTGAATGAAGAACCTGAAATATTTCAGACTCAAAACAATAAAAACTTCATAGACCTCAGACCAAGAACATGGACTTCCAAACACCTCAGACTCAATACTTGGGACACAGACCCTCAAAAAGGTCAGAGATCTCACATTCTAAGCAAAGACCCCCAAAATATTCCACATCCAAACTTGGGGTCACAGATCCTCAAAGAGTTCAGGTATCTTAAACCCTGAACACAGACTGCAAACACCTCAGACTACAACCACAGGACACAGACCATCAATACATTGAGACCTCACACCAGGAACAAGACTCCAAATACTTCAGACTCAGACATTGAGACACATATCCTCCATGATTTCAGAAATGTTGCATTATCTTTTATTTTTTGCATTCTGATACTCTGACAGCAGGGGCTTTGCTGTCCCTGAAGAGACTTTGCCTCCCAGAGTTAGCCAAGCCCTAGAAATAGTAAGCAACTTGCCCAAGGTAGTGCTTTTCAAATACAAACCAACTCAGAGCCCACACTCCAACCACCTCCTCTATCAGGCTGTCACACTCCAGACCACCAGTTCTCTGCCCTAATCACCCAAGGCCAGGTACCAAATAACTAGGATCAGATCCTCAAAAATTCACTTAGCACACATCATAAATTGAGACCCCCCCACACAGTTAACTAAGACTCAAACCTTGGGACTCACATCCTCAAATAATTTAGGAAACTCACACCCTGAACACAGACATATAAATACCTCAGAGTTAAAACTTGGAACACAAATCATCAAAGCACAGTGTACAAGAACTAGAAAAGTGGAAGAAAGGCCAGCAGACAGAAGCTGTGGCTGTAGGTAAAGAACCTACATAGGTTCCATCATAGTCATGATGGATCCACAGCCAGGCAGGGAGAGAGTGAGGGTGAAAATATAATACCTGCAAACTCTCACGTAATGCATGTCACCTTATTCCCTTAAGGTTGAGTGTCAGGGTGATTTGGATATTGGTATAATTCTTTTAAGTAGTAATTAATATTAGCATCTCTTATTGTTAAGATTTTTATCCAACTTAATGTTTAAATTATTTTGCATATTTTCATCCTCAATTCCTTTTATTTTTATATATCTATATATTTATTTATTTTTATTTTTTATCTTTATTGTGCTTTTTCCATTACCATTTAGTCCTCTTATATCCCCACCCCCCAGCAATCACTACACTGTCCATGTCCATGAGTCCTTTTCCCTTTTTGCTCAATCCACCCAACCCCTAATCTCCCCCACCCCATTAGCTGCCATCCTGCTACCTATGAGTCTGTCTCTATTTTTGTTGTTAGTTCAGTTTGTTCATTAGATTCCACATGAGTGAAATCATACAATATTTGTCTTTCTCTGGCTGGTTTATTTCACTTAGCATCAGTTCTCCAGGTCCATCCATACTGTTGTAAAAGTAAATTTTTCTTCTTTTTGACAACCAAGTAGTATTCCATTCTGCGACTGTCCCATAGTTGTTTTATCCACTCATCTAGTGATGGACACTTGGGCTGCTCCCATATCTTAGCAATTGTAAATAATGCTACAATGAACATAGAGGTGCTTACCCATATTTTTTGGACCATAAGATGCACCTAGGTTTTCTAGAGAGGAGGAAAATAGGGGAAAAAATTTTTGAAGCAAAAATGTGGCTAAATATTTAATAATGTAATATTTCACCAATGTAAATCTAAACAGAACTCAACAGCAGCATTAACAACCATTATTCCTCCCAAATTTGAGGGGGGAGTGCATTTTATAAGCAAAAAATATGGTACGTTCTGTCGAATTAGTGTTTTGGGTTCCTTCAGATATATTCACAGAAGTGGTGGGATCAATAGGTCAAAAGGCAAATCTATTTTTAATTTTTTGAGGAATCTCCATACTGCTTTCCACAGTGGCTGCACTAATCTGCATTCCCACCAACAGTGCAAAAGGGTTCCCCTTTCACCACATCCTCACCAGCACCTGTTTGTTGATTTATTGATGATAGCCATTCTGACAGGTGCAAGATGTTATCTCATTGTGGTTTTAATTTGCATTTCTCTGATAATTAGTGATGTTGAGCATCTTTCCATATGTCTATTGGCATTCTGCATGTCCTCTGTGGAGAAGTGTCTAATCAGACCCTTTACCCATTTTTTAATTGGGTTGTTTGTTTTTTTGGTGTTGAGCTTTGTAAGTTCTTTATAAATTTTGGATATTAAACATTTATCAGATCTATTGGTGAATATGTTCTCCCATTCTGTGGGTTGTCTTTTTATTTCATTGATGTGTTCCTTTACTGTCCAAAAATGTTTTAGTTTGATGCAGTCCCATTTGTTTATTTTTTTTCTTTTGTTTCCCTTGCCTCAGGAGATGTATCCAGTAAAACATTGCTATGAGCAATATCCGAGATTTTGCTGCCTATGTCTTCTTCCAGGATTTTTATGGTATGGGGTCTAACATTTCAGTCTTTGACCCATTTTGAATTTATTCTTGTATGTGGTCTAAGAAGGTGGTCTAATTTCATTTTTCTGCACCTATCTGTCCAGTTTTCCCAACACCATTTATTGAATAAACTATCTTTAGCCCATTGTATGTACTTGCTTCGTCTGTCAAATATTAATTGACTATAAAGGTATGGGTTTATTTCTGGGCTCTCTATTCTGTTCCATTGATCTATGTACCTGTTTTTATGCCAGTACCATGCTGTTTTGATTGCTACGGCCTTATAATATAGTTTGACCCTTGCTGATGTGGCTCAGTGGATTGAGTGCAGGCCTGCAAACTGAAGAGTTGCCAGTTCTATTCCCAGTCAGGGCACATGCCTGGGTTGTGGACCAGGTGCCCAGTAGGGGGGTGTGTGAGTGGCAGCCACACATTGATATTTCTCTCCCTCTCTCCCTCTCTCCCTCCATTCCCATCTATCTAAAAATAAGTAAAATATTTTAAAAATTTATTAAAAAACAATATACATATAGTTTAATATTAGGTAGTGTGATTCCTCCAACTTTATTCATCTTACTCAGGATTGCTCTTGCTATGCCAGGCCTTTTTGTGGTTCCATATAAATTTTTTAAATATTTGTTCTAATTCTGTGAAATATGTCATTGGAATCATGATAGGAACTGCATTAAATCTAAAGATTGCTTTGGGTATAGTGGACATTTTAATGATGTTAATTCTTCCTATCCATGAACATGGTATGTGCTTCACTTATTTGTATCTTCTTCAATTTCTTTCTTCATTGTCTTATAAATTTCTGAGTACAGGTCTTTTACTTCCTTGGTTAGCCTTATTCCTAGATAAAAGCCTTATTCTTTTTGAAGCAATTGTAATTGGGATTGTTTTCTTAATTTCCCTTTCTATTAGTTCATTGTTGGCATATAAAATGCCACTGATTTCTGGATATTAATTTTGTATCTTGCTATATTTTATATTTTTGAGACAAATTTTTATATTGGAGTAAAAAAAATTCCTAGCAATTACAGGTGTGTCAAAGGATGTTAGAGTTAGGATGAAAATATATATTTTAATCTAAAGTAAGACACATGTGAAAAGGGATACTGTTATATTTCTTTTTAAGCAGTAAGCTCTCTTTGCTGTGGTTGTAAATTAATGAAGCTGGAAATTTTGTTCTAAAGAGGAAAATATCTTCTAAAGTATATAGTAGGGCACAGTATAGTGGCATTTTTTATAATCACAGTCTTTATATATATTAATCTAAATATAGAAATTTTAATAAATGAAATATTAAATTATTTTTTTAATACCTGCAAACTCTCTAATCACACTCTGATCTGCTGGTGCCCACTTCTCACCCCGTCCCATACACACATGCATTGTCCAAAGTCAAGCAGAAAATAGAAGATACAGTGGTTTTAAAACATCTTCAAATTCTTTTACAATCCTTTCATCGGGGGGTAGAATCTAATTCTCCTTCACTTAAATGTGGGTTGGCCTTAATGATTCACCTCTAACAAACAGAACGTAGTAGAAATAATGCTACATTTCTAAGGCTAGGCTATAATAAGCAATACAGTTTCTGCCAGGCTCTCGCTTTCTCCCTCTCTTCCTGTCTCTCAGGATGCTTGTGCTTGGAACACAGCTATGGTATGAAGAAGCCCAAGCCATCTGGCAAGGCCATGTGTAGGCTGCTTACTGGCAAAATCCCCTGCAGAGGTTCCAGCTACCAGCCAGTACAACCACCACACAGGTGAGTGAGGAAGCCTTCAAGATGAAGGGATTGTAAAAGAATGACTCCAGCACCAGTCATCTGTCTGACTGAAACCACATAAAAGACCCCCCAAGTGAGTATTCCTACGTGAGCCCACTGAAACCCCAGATCTGTGAGAGATAATAGTAATAAGAAATGATCGTGATTTCTTTATGTCACTAGGTTTGCAGGGGTTCGTTATGCAGTTATAGATAACTGGAACTCTGACACTCCAGATGGTACAGTCTGTGAGGGCTCAGGCTTTGGGATACAACAAGGTAGAGAAAGAGAAGAAAGTGGATATAGGGAAGTACACAGAAGATAACAAGCACAGTCCCCTTAAATACTTCAATAGCTAGAAGCAAAAGCCTAAGCCTGGCCCTGCTATACCTGCTTTCACTACTATCTCTAGAAACCCCCTGCTCCAATGATTTATTTTAGTGGCTGCACTGGGTTCTCTGTAGTTCTCTCTATATAGCATTCTGTTTCTTCTTCCAAGGCTTTATGACTTTTCCTACAGAATATCCTCTTCTTTCTTTTCTTAACCTATCAATCTTGAATGTCACCTCCATTAGGAGCCCTGGCTGAAAATTCTATACATCTTTTTTTAATTCAGACTTTACCTTAATGTAAGGAAATAGGCCATGGCTGGTGTAGCTCAGTGGGTTGAGCATTGGCCTGCAAACCAAGGGGTCACTGGTTCAATTCCTAGTCAGGACACATGCCTGGGTTTGCAGGCCAGATCCCTAGTGGGGGTAGGGGGGGACAAGAGACAACCACACATTTATGTTTCTCTCTCTTTCTTTCTCTCTCCCTTCCCCTCTGCCCAAAAATAAATGGATGAAATCTTTTTTTAAGATTTTATTTATTTATTTTTAGACAGAGGCGAGGGAGGGAGAAAGAGAGAGAAAGAAATATTGCTGTGTGGTTGCCTCTCATTCAACCCCCACCAAGGACCCGGCCTGCAACCCAGGCATGTGCCCTAGACTGGGAATCGAACCAGTGACCCTTTGGTTCCCAGGCCAGCATGCAATCCACTGGGCCACACCAGCCAGGGCTGAAATCTTTTTTTAATAAAGATTTTTTAAATGGAAAATCATCTATTTGTGGGCCTGGGTCTATCTTCCCTGCAGAGGAAGCTCCTGAAAAAACAAAGGAAGCCATTATTCATGTTTGTGTCTCAACACAAAGCACCTGACCATAAAGTTGGCCTGAACAGAAGCACAGGGTTTTATTTACCTAGAGTCTACACAGTAAGCACTATAAAGGGCAGGGACTATGTTGGTCTCATTCCCAACTCTAATCCAATGACTAACATAAAGACTGGCAAACAGCTGCTGAAAAATCACCCTTGAATGAATGCATAAAACTGAAGCCCCAAAAAAACCAGCATGAAAGTAACCCTGCACTTAATTTCTGAATAAATACTACTTGTTTGGAACTTGAAGCATAGTTGTTACCTCAAAACAGCAATGGATATTGGTAGAAAGTGTTCTTTCTACACGCCAGGATCTTTCTACACTTTAGTGGTGGGAAGACTATAAGCAAAGGCATCAAAAATAACAGCTTAAAAACAACAAAATTTAATTCAACAAAATGATCTGGCTAATGCAATTGCCCTAATGTCCTCAGTAGCATAATAAAGAGACATGAGGAGAGGGAAGATGGTGGCACAGTAGGAGGGGGCAGATTCCACTTTCCCCTACACATGGGAGAAAAACCTAGCCAATCTATGGAGGAACAGAGCAAACAGCCAACAGTACCATAGCATATATGAAAAGAGGAGATCAAAAATTGTAGAGGACATTTAAGAACCAGATGATAAGGAGAGTGCTTCAGGACAATAAGGTCCCTGGGATAAGTGCGGAGACCAGGGCGGCTGAAGCCCCAGGCCCAGTGCTTGCTGGGTCTGCCACAGGGATCTAAAGAGGGAACCAGGTCAACTGCTCGCTCCCTGGCCAAACAAGGGTTGAGCAGAAACAGGAGAGACCTGGTTGCTTGAAGTTGCAGAGACGGGAGTTAAGGTCTGAGTGGCAAACACACTGGGGCTGTGAGCACCCATGCATAGCCCTGGGTGGAGTGCATGCTGGAGCCCTGTGACCAGAGGTGCCTGCAACCAGAGGAGGGGGTTTTGTGGAAGACCCGGAGCCCACACCGGGAACCCGGGGAGTGCGAGCAATCCATGGGAGAACCAGAGCCCACGCATGTGAACCTAGGGAGTGCGCACAATCCATGTGAAATCTGGAACTCACCCTCATGAACCCAGGGTGAGCGCATGCAACAAATGAGTGGAGTCCACACCCGTAAACTCTGGCAGCATGCACACTCCATAGGAAACCCAGAACCTGCACCCATAAACAAGGGATGGCACACGTGCCCCGTAGGAGACCCAGATCTCACACCCATTTCAGAGATCCACCTGGATCAATAAACCCAGGGAGTGCTCAGTCCATGGGAGACCCAAGCACACACCCATAAACTCTGGGAAAGCACACACTCCACAGCAGGCCCAGAGCCCATGCCCAAGGCCATGTGCAGAGAGGCGCCACCTAGCTCTGGGGAGAGTGCAAGGCTACCCCTGGGGAGAGTAGCCCAAAGCTGACTGAGTGCTGAACAGGACGAAAAGTGATACCATTGCCCCTCAGCCCGCTGCAGCCAGCAAGACCAGAAATACCAGCTTTACCAGTTTAAAACCAGCAAGAGGGGTTTGTTGTTGTTGTTGTATGGTTTTTGGATTTTTTAAAAATATATATATTTTTTATTTTTTCCCACTCAATTCCTTTTCCTTCCCTTTCCTTCTATATTGTTTTATTCCTTCTTCCTTTCTTTACAATTTTATCTCTTCTTCCTCTTTTTTTCATTTTTTTATTTTATTTTAAATACCCACAAGTGAGACAAAAAAAAGGGGGGGAACTTTGAAAAAACCAGAGTTGGACACAAAGATGGGGCATCCCAACAGCTGAGACAGTGGAAGCTGTGAATGCCAGGATACCCGAAGGAGACTGCACCACTGAATCTCACAGGTATTCTACTGCAGAAATTCACATTACACCATAAACGCAGGGAGCCAGAAGAGATCAATTTAAGAAGGTGAAGCTAACAAGAATAGTCTCACGAACAATGGGAAGACAAAGAAACAATCCCCAAATGAAAGGAAAGGAGGAAGCCCCAGAAAGAATGCTAAATGAAACAGAGGCAACTCAACTATCAGATTTTTATTTCAAAGCAATGGTTGTCAGGAAGCTCCATGAGCTCTCAATGAGCTACCAGAAACTACAGGGAAGCTACAATGAACTCACTGCAAACTATGTCAACATGAAAAATGAAATAAACAATCAACAAGGGCCAAGAAGAAATGAAGAACACAATTTCTGAACTGAAGAACACAGTGGAAGGAATGAAAAGCAGAAGTGATGAAGCAGAAGATCGAATCAGTGAGTTGGAGGATGAAGTAGAAAAAAACACCAAAAAGAGAAAGAAAAGGAAAAGAGGGTCAGAAAGAATGAAGAGGGATTAAGAGAAATGCAACACAATATGAAATGTAATAATATCCATATAATAGGGATACCAGAAGGAGAAGAAGAAGAGCAAGGGATAGAAAACCTATTTGAAAAAGTAATGATGGAAAACTTCCCTAATTTGATGAGAGAAAAAGTCACATAAATCCAGGAAACACAGAGAGTCCCAATCAAGAGGAACTCAAAGAGGCCCACTTCAAGACACATCAAAATTAAAATGGCAAAATTCCAAGACAAAGAGAGAATCTTAAAGGCAGCAAGGGAGAAACAGGAAGTAACATACAAGGGAGCCCCAATAAGGCTAGCAGCTGACTTCTCAATAGAAACACTCCAAGCAAGAAGAGAATGGCAAGAAATATTCCAAGTAATGAGAACCAAAGGCCAACAGCCAAAACTACTTTACCCAGCAAGGATTTCAATCAAGATACAAGGCCAAATAAGGAGCTTCCCAGACAAAAGAAGTCTAAAAGAATACACCTCTACCAAACCAGTTCTGCAAGAGATACTAAAGGGACTGTTTTAAGGAAGGAAGGAAGAGAGAGAGAGAGGAACACAGGCACAAAAATGGCAATGAATCAGTACCTATCAATAATAACCATAAACATAAATGGATTAAATGCTCCAATCACAAGACATAGAATAGCTGAATGGATGAGAGAGCATGACCCACACATGTGCTGCCTACAAGAGACCCACCTCAGGACAAAACACCAACACAGACTCAAAGTGAAGGGATGGACCAAATTTTCCAAGCAATTGGACAGGAAAAAAAGCCAGGGTAGCAATACTCATATCAGACAAAATAAACTACAAAAGAAGGGCGATAAAGAGAGACCCAGAAGGTCACTTCATAATACTCAAGGGAAGAATCCACCAAGAAGGCATAAAATTGTAAATATATATGCACCCAACATAGAAGAACCTAAATGCATAAAGAAAATCTTGGAGGACTTCAAGAAAGATATTGACAGCAACACAATTATAGTAAGGGATTTTAACACCCCACTGTCAAAAATGGACAGATCTTCCAAACAAAATACCAACAAAGATACTGTGGCATTGAACAATACTCAAGATGAAATGGACTTAAGTGATATATAGAGCCCTTCATCCCAAAGAAACAAAATACACATTCTTTTCAAATACACATGGAACATTTTCAAAGATAGACAACATGATAGGAAACAAAACAACCCTCAACAAATTCAAAAAAAAAAAAACTGAAATCATACCAAGCATTTTGTCCAACCACAAGGGACTGAAACTAGAAATCAACCCCAAGGGGAAAAAACCCAAAACACTCAAAAATCATGGAAATTGAATAGCATGCTATTAAACAATAAATGGGCCAAGAATTAAATTAGGGAAGAAATCAAAACATTTCTGGAAACAAAGTAAAATGAACTCACAACAACCCAAAACTTATAGGACACAGCGAAGGCAGTCCTCAGAGGGAAATTCATAGTCATACAAGCCTACATAAAAAAAGATAGAAACATTTCAAACAAACAGCATAACCCTATGCCTAGAAGAACTCAAGGAACAACAACAAAGACAGCCCAGAGCAAGTTGAAGGAAGGACATAACCAAGATCAGAAGAGAATTAAATGACATAGAGACTAAAAGCACAATTCTAAGGATCAATGAATCCAGGAGCTGGTTCTTTGAAAAGATAAACAAAATTGACAAGCCTTTAAGCAGGCTCATCAAGAAAAAAAGAGAGAGGACCCAAATAAACACAATCAGAAATGAAAGAGGAGAGATTACAACTGACACCACAAAAATACAAAGGATTGTAAGCAATTACTATGAAGAACTGTATGACAAGAAATTTGAAAACTTAGGTGAAATGGACAAGTTTCTAGAAAAATATAACCTTCCAAAACTCAATGAAGAAGAAGCAGAAAGCGTGAACAAATCAATAACAGCAGATGAAATAGAAGGAGTAATCAAAAAACTCCCAACACAAAAAAGCCCTGGACTACATGGTTTCACAGGAGAATCCCACAAAGCATTTAAAGAAGAGCTAACAGCTATCCTTCACAGACTATTCCAAAAAATCCAAAATGATGGAAGACTCCCAAACTCTTTTTATGAAGCCAGCATCATCCTAATCCCAAAACCAGATAAAGACACAACAAAGAAAGAAAACTTCAGGCCAATATCACTAATGAACATAGACGCTAAAATCCTCAACAAAATATGGGCAAACCACATCCAACAATGCACTAAAAAGATCATACACCATGACCAAGTGGGATTCATCCCAGGGATGCAAGGATGGTTCAATATTTGCAAATCAGTAAATGTAATACATCAGATAAACAAAAGCAAAGACAAAAATTACATGATCATATCAATAGATGCAGAAAAAGCATTTGGTAAGCTACAACATCCATTTATGATAAAAACACTCAGCAAAATGGGAATTGAGGGAGCATTCCTCAACATAATAAAGGCCAAATATGAGAAAACTACAGCCAACATCGTACTCAACAGGCAAAAACTAAAATCTTTTCCACTAAGATCAGGAACAAGACAAGGTTGCCCACTTTTACCACTTCTATTCAATACAGTATTGGAAATCTTAGCGACAGAGATTAGACAAGAAAAGGAAATAAAAGACATCCAAATTGGAAAGGAGGAAACAAAACTATCATTGTTTGCAGATGACATAATAGTGTACATAAAAATCCCATAGACTCAGCCAAAAAGCTGCTCGACCTAATAAATGAATTTGGCCAAAGAGTAGGATACAAAGTCAATATCCAGAAATCAAAGGCATTTTTGTATACCAATAATCAAACAGCAGAAGCAGAAATCAAAAAAAAAATCCCATTCAATATAGCAAAAAGAAAAATAAAATACCTAGAATAAACCTACCCAAGGAGGTAAAAGACCTGTATGCAGAAAAGTACACAACACTGAAGAAAGAAATCAAGGAAGACACAAACAAATGGAAACATATACTGTGTTCATGGATTGGAAGAATCAACATCATCAAAATGTCCATAGTAACCAAAGAAATTTACAGATTCAATGCAATACCTATTAAAGTACCAATGGCATATTTCACAGACATAGAACAAACACTTCAAAAATTTATATGGAACCATAAATGACCTCTAATAGCTGCAGCAATTTTGAGAAAGAAGAGCAAAGTAGGAGGGATCACAACACCTGGTACCAAACTGTATTACAAGGCCACTGTAATCAAAACAGCCTGGTACTGGCATAAAAACAGGCACATGGACCAGTGGAATAGAACAGAGAGCCCAGAAATAAACCCAAGTCTCTACGGTCAATTAATATTTGACAAAGCGGGCAGCAACATAAAATGGAGTAAAAATAGCCTCTTCTACAAGTGATATTGGGAGAACTGGACAGCTACATGCAAAAAAATGAAACTCAAGCACCAACTTACATCATGCACAAAAATAAATTCAAGGTGGATAAAAGATTTAAATATAAGCCGTGACACCATTAAAGTCCTAGAGGAAAGCATAGGAAGGAAACTCTCAGATATTTCATGCAGCAACATTTTTACTGATATGTCCCCTAAAGCAAGGGACATAAAAAAAGAATAAACAAATGGGATCTCATCAAAATAAAAAGCTTCTGCACAGCTAAAAAAAACAGTATTAAAATAAAAAGAAAACCAACTGTATGGGAAAATATATTTGCCAATGATACCTCAGACAAGGGTTTAATCTCCAAAATATATAATGAACTTACTCCACTCCACTCTAAGAAGACAAGCAACTCAATTAAAAAATGGGCAAAGGACTTGAACAGACACTTCTCCAAGGAGGACATACAGAGGATCCAGAGACACATGAAAAGATGCTCAATATCGCTTGCTATCAGAGAGATGCAAATTAAAACCACAATGAGATACCACTTCACACCTGTCAGAATGGCCATCATAAACAAAGCAACAAACAACAAGTGTTGGAGAGGTTGTGGAGAAAAGGGGACCCTAGTGCACTGTTGGTGGGATTGCAGACTGGTACAACCACTATGGAAAGCAGTATGGGATTTCCTAAGAAAACTAAAAATGGATCTACCTTTGGACCCAGCAATTCCACTGCTAGGATTATATCCTAAGAACCCTGAAACACCAATTTAAATGAACCTGTGCACCCAAATGTTCATAGCAGCACAATTTACAATAGCCAAGTGTTGGAAGCAACCTAGGTGCCCATCAGTAAATGAATAGATCAAAAAAACTTTGGTACATTTACACAATGGAATTCTATGCAGCAGAAAGAATGAAGGAGCTCCTACCCTTTGTGACAGCATGGATGGAACCGGATAGCATTATGCTAAGGGAAATAAGCCAAGTGGTGAAAGGCAAATGCCATATGATCTCACCTTTAACAGGAACCTAATCAACAAAACAAACAAACAAGTAAAATATAATCAAAGACACTGAAATTGAGCACAGGCTGACAGTGACCAGAGGGGGGTGCGGAATTTCAAGGGAAAAGGGGAAGGGTTTAGAGCAACAAGTATAAAGGGCACACGGACAAAAACTAGGAGGGTGGAAATGGGAGGGGGGTGGGGAGGGCTGGGGCGGTGGGCTGGGATGGGAGCAAAAGACAGATAACTGTACAAGAACATCAATTAAAATTAGATAGATAGATAGATAGATAGATATCTTTAAAAAAGAGACATGATAAGCTTTTATAATGGAAGAATTTTTTAAGGAAAATGAAAAGGCTGAGAAAGAAGTTAACTTACAGACTCATAAAATCCTGTTAAAGAAAAAATGATTCTGACATGTTAAAATCATAAGACTGTATTCAGAACTATTGTACTAGGTATGTCAGGGAGTAAAATATTTTTCTCCACCTTCTTAGCTTCAGAGCTAGGCAACCTGCAAATTAAAGTGACAAAACACAGTGAACAGTGGCAGAATATGCCACCCTAAAATATGCCACTTTCACATAAGAATTATTTTGAGCAGAAGGCAATTGAAAAGAAGAAGATACTAGAAAGGTTCTCTGCATTCTTACTATTTTCCTAAGAGTAGAACAAAAAAATTTTAAGGTGTACCCTCCTCCCGTCTCTACCAGGAAGGACAGAGGTTAATCACCAGAGACAGTTCTAGATTCTTAGCCCAGAGGAGGCACCAGAGGAATCTACATAACAAACTTAACTAACTAGGCCTTATCTTAGTTCCCCAGTATATTTAGCTTCCCACAATTTGCCACCCATAGATAGTCAAAATCCTTTTCCTTTGTTTTCTCACTTCCCTAAAAATACATTGTCCAGCCAAGAAAGCAGCATAAGTGAACTCAGCTGGCCTCTTCACACACCCACATCAAAATTACAACTGAACTATAGAACAACCATCATTCAGAACTGTCAGAAATCAAGCAAATGGAGTTGAAGAAGAAACCACATCAAGACTAGTAGGAGGGGTGGAGACATAGAACAGGCTGGTCTCACACCCATGTGTGGTGAAGAAAAATCAGGAGGGATAGCTCAGGGGTGATGGTTTCCAGCCCCACACCAGTACCCCAGCCCAAGTTTCCAGTGCCAGGAAGATGAGTCTTCATAACTTCTGGCTCTAAAAACCAGCAGTGATTGAGACTGGGGAAGACAGAAACTTCTTGAATCGCAGGCAGTTCCACTTAAAGGGCCAGCACACAGACTTACTCGGACTCACTCCCTCTGAGCTCCATCACTGGGGCAGCAGCTTGAAAGGCACCAAAGGCAGATGGGGAGAAACCAAAGTCTCTGGCATCAGGGCAAGAGTTGATGGGGGCAGCTTTCCTCCAGACAAAAGTGCTGGCAGAGGCCATTGTTGCTTTTCTGAGCCCTCACCCCAACAGAGCCAGAGAGCCAGCAGGCTGGCACCATATCTGAGACATCATCAACCTGGATCACACTGTTTGCCCCATCTTGGTGACCCCTGAGGCCCTACCCCACGCAACTTGCAGGCCCACCCAAGCTGTTTCCAGTGGCTTTTCCAAACGAATGCCTTGTCTTAGCCCTTGCTTCGGATTTTCCTAAATTATCTCAAACAAGTAGTATCTGGCTTCGGTAAGGCCTGTATCTCTCGCTAAATTGCCCCAGGCTGGGCATTAGCAGCAGCTGGCTCTGGTTCACAGCTTGGCCTTGCCTGGGCATCTCCAACCCCAGCACAAGTAGCAGCCATCTACAGATTACTTTGTAGCTTATGCTGTGTGGCCCTGGGCAGAACACAGGTGGTGGCTGACCTTGGATTGCCAACGCAATCAAGGCTCAATTACAACAGGAGAGTGTACACAGCCCACACAGTGGGCACACCTTAAGCACCCAGTCTGGTTAACAGGGGAGGCTGTGCCATTGGACCTACAAGACACCTACTAGTTTAGGCTACCCTACCAAGCCTTGGAAATGTAGCAGCTACACTTAACACATAGAAACAAACACAGGGAGGTTGCCAAAATCAGGAGACAAAGAAACATGACACAAACAAAAGAACAGAATGAAAATCCAGAAAGAGAACTAAACTAAGCAAAATGGAGACAAGCAACCTACTAGATACAGAGTTCAAAACACTGGTTATAAGGATGCTCAAGGAACTTGATGAGGACCTCAACAGCATAAAAACATCCAGTCAGAAATGAAGGATACACTAATTGAAATAAAGAACAATTTACAGGAAATCAACAGTAGAGTGGATGAAGCTGAAAAATCAGATCACCGATCTGGAACATAAGAAAGCAAAAAACAGCCAATCGGAAACTTAAATATGTCAATTTTATCTCATTTTTTAAAATTACCCAATGAGTGTTCATAATTATCCCCTCAAATCCTATAAAACCTAAAGTTTCTGTGGGAATTCTATTTTAGAAGAAATTATAAAGATTACTTTTTAATAAAAAAATATTTTCTAATAAAAAAGGGAACAAAGATTCTTGGCTGTAATGAGGATCAAGACAAACTTCCTCAAAATATGGCACCTTGGAATATTGAATATTTTAAGTTGGAATAGTTTGAGAGAACAGCAGAAGCAGGAAGGTTGCTCTGACCTTCCTCCCATTCTTCTCCCCTAACAGGACATAATATCCTCATTTGAGAAGTGTTTTGCCTATACCCAGAATAAAGGAGCATTATTATCTCTAAAAGCAAAGAGACAATGAGAAAAATCATAACAAACAAGGCCTTGATAAATTTCCCCTAGTTTACTATACTTTTCTCATACCCCTTGCTTATCATATTCCTCTACAAATGTTCAGTCTTCATGAAACCTAGCATAAAAATACTCAGATATGTGTCTTCAGGTCTCAATTCTTTGTGAAGGGTCCTATGTCACATGTTTAAAAAAACAGAGATGACAGGCTCAAAATGGAGTCACTTCTGCTAAGCCCACATCATCAATCCAAGACTTAATATCTAACCTTATCACAGTTTCAGCAACTCCCAGGAATGTAATTTTAAACCAGATAATCTGGAATTTCCTGGTCAGCAGTAGTGAGATAGGATACACCCTTTCCTTCTCCCAAAGAAAGATGAGGTAATCTACCCTTTCCTTGTTCCTCTTCTCTTTTGCGTATAAAAAGCCTTCCATTAATAATATATTCAAGTTTACTAAGTTGAATTTTGTTTTTAACACATGTAAAACATATAATTAATAAATTTGTATGATCTTCTCCTATTAATCCATCTTAGTTTAATTTTCAGACCCAGCCAGCAACCCTAAGATGGTTAAGGAAAACTTTGTCCTCCTTTATAGCTGCATTCAGGAAGCTTTTGACCAAATTAGCATGGGCACATTCTAACAAGAGTGGAATTTTGCCCCTTCTGAGCCCTCCCCCACACAGAGCCACAGAGTAGCAAAACAGGCTACCCCACCCTGGCGATTACCTAAGTCTCTGCCCCATCCAACTTACCAGTGCACTTTTTTACAATAGGCCATGCTACTAAGACAGGGAGTCAAAGCACCTCTACCTAACACACAGAAACAAACACAGGGAAGCTGCTAAAATGAGGAGACACAGAAATATAGCCCAAGTGAAAGAACAGAACAAAACTCCAGAAAAAAAGAACTAAACAAAATGGAGAAGAGCAAACTATCAGATGCAGAGTTCAAAACACTGATTATCGGGTTGCTCAAGGAACTCATTAGATACTTCAACAAGTTAAAAAAGATCCAGGCAGAAATGAAGGTTACAATAAGCGAAGTAAAAAAAAAAAAAAAAAAAAAAAAAAAAAAAAAAAAAAAAAAAAAAAAAAAAAAAAAAAAAAAAAAAAAAAAAAAAAAAAAAAAAAAAAAAAAAAAAAAAAAAAAAAAAAAAAAAAAAAAAAAAAAAAAAAAAAAAAAAAAAACTTTACAGGGAAACAACAGTGGAGTGGATAGTGTTGAGAATCAAATCAATGATTTGGAACATAAGGAAAAAATAAACATTCTATCAGAAAAGCAAGAAGAAAAAAGAATCTAAAAACTAGGATAGGTTAAGGAGCCTCTGAGACATCTTCAAATATACCAACATTCAAATCATAGGGGTGCTGGCAGGAGAAGAGAAAGAGCAAGAAGTTGAAAACTTATTTGAAAAAAATAATAAAAGAAAACTTCCCTGTTTTGGTAAAGGAAATATACATACAAGCCCAGGAAGCACAGAGAGTCCCAAACAAGTTGGATCTAAAGAGGACTGCACTAAGACACATAACTAAAGTCTCAGAGGTTAAAGATAAAAGGAGAATTTTAAAAGCAAAAGGAGAAAAGCAGATGGTTACCTACAAAGGAGTTCCTATAAGACTGTCAGCTGATTTCTCAAAACAAACATTTCAGGCTAGAAGGGACTGGCAAGAGGTATTCAAAGTGATGAAAAGCAAGGACCTACAACCTAGATTATTCTATCCAGCAACGCTATCATTTAAAATAGAAGGGCAGATAAAGTGCTTCCCAGACAAGGTCAAGTTAAAGGAGCTCATCATCACCAAATCATTATTATATGAAATGTTAAAGGGACTTATTTAAGAAAAAGAAGAAAATCAAAACTATGAACATTAAAAAGGCCATAAATTAACAACTATCAACAATGGAATCTAAAAAACAAACTAAGCAAAAAAGCAGAACAGAAACAGGGTTAACAGTTGGGAGCAGGACAGGGGGAATGGGTGAGAGGATTAAGAAGTACAAACAGGTAGTTACAGAATAGCCATTAGGATGTAAAGTACAGTATAGGAAATGGAGTAGCCAAAAAGCTTATGTGGATGACCCATGGACATGAACTAAGGTGTGTGGGGGGGGGCGGGGATTGCTGGAAGGAATGGTGTGTACCAGGTGGATGGGGAAAATTGGGACAACTGTAATAGCATAATTGATAAAATATATTTTTAAAAGAGTGGAATTTTGGCTCCCATTTCCTGATTAAATCATTTCTTGTGATGGGTATTCCTAGCCCTCTTCTTATCTTTTGTGTCTCCCCCAACATCCCCACTGCCCTCCCCACCATACTTACCTGTATTCCCATTTCTCCTCCCACCTTTTTATGCGCCTAGGGGCCCCTGCCTATTTAACTTGGTCCCTCTGTTCCACCAGGTGGTTTCTGAAGCTGTGGCCATTCCTTTTGACTTATCAGAGCAAAGTTGTAGCCATTAAAATGATAAAGAAAAATTTGGTGTGCAGAGAGTATGCACTGTTCTTAGGGGGAAATTGAAAAGTACAGAGTTATTTTAAGAATAAAAGCCAATGCAGAAAGATAAAATACATGAAATTTCTCATCTTGATTTTTATTTCCCCATCCCCCCTACACAGTTCAAAGCTATTCAAACTGTTCAAAAACTCATAATGAACAACTTCAGAGAAGATCTAGATCAGTGAAAAGGTATAATCAAAAACTAGAAGCAGCTATAATCAGCTAATAGAAATCCTAAAGCCATCAGAATCAAATATGCACACACAGGAACTCCATGAATTAAAGATTCAGAGAATCTGAAATCAAATCTTGTCTTTCAACCTAAAAAAAATCCCTGCATTTCAGGATGATGATATTTCAAGTTCTACTGAATGGGTTAACTTTTTGTGACTTTCCCGCTCTTCCTAAATTTGTACTGTTTAACTTTTGTGCCCTCTACCCCTCCATTCACCTTGCTAGAAGCTCCTTGTAGAGAAGTATTTGTGTTTCAATGGAAAACTCCATATCATCTATAACATGTCCTTCTGGGCTCTAGCCCTGTGTATTGTCTTTGACTTACTTTGCAATCCTTTGTAAACTGTAGGTAACTGATAGATATATAAATTAGATCTTATTTGGTAGTATTTGTAAATACCTTCCTCCCCCTTGTGGCAAAACCATTTTTGTGGACATTTGCCATTCATCTCAACATTCCCTTACTTCATAGAAATCTGGGCTCTTTCGACTTTTCCTTTGAACCTGTTAAAACATGTACCCGGTTCGCTCACATCACAGAAATGGCAAAGACTCTCTCCTTGACCAAACTTCAGTCAGGCTTCTGTTAGCCATCTTGTCAACTATGCCTTGACTTTGGATCCACATCCTTGGCAGGGGGCTGCCCAGCCCAGTTGTAGTAAAAATCCTTCACCCACTTCTGGCCAAGATGGAGGCATAGGAAGACACACCTTGCCTCCTCGAACAACCAAGAGAAGGACAACAACAAATTTAAAACCAAAAAATAACCAGAACCACCAGAAAAATTGAACTGTATGGAAGTCAAACAACAAAGGAGTTAAAGAAGAAACATTCATCCAGACAAGTAGGAGGGGTGGAGACAGACAGCAGGGATGAACAGGACTTGCAGCAAGGTGGTGGCTGGAGGAGCGGGGCAAGAGAGACAGCAGCTGGAGCAGGTGATCCCACATTTGCATGCAGACAAACTGGGAGGAACAACTGGGGAGCGAGATAGACCATGCAACCCAGGGTTCCAGCAAGGAGAAATAAAGCCTCAAAACCTCTGGCTGAAAAAACCTGTGGGGGTTGAGGTGGCAGGAGAAACTCCCAGCCTCACAGGAGAGACCCACAGGATCCTAGAACATACACAAAACCACCAAAACCACCCACTCAGGAATCAGCACCAGAAGGGCCCAGTTTGCTAGTGGGAAGCAGAGGAAGTGACTGAAAGCTGACCGAGACTTAAGCAAGCAGCATTGTTCCACCTTGGATCCCTCCCCCGCAGACAGCCCCACAATGCAGTGACATGTGGGTTCCCCCACCCTGGTGAACACCTAAGGCTCCACCCCTTTCAACATAACAGCTATGAGAAGACAAAGAAATATGGCTCAAATGAAAGAACAGTTCAAAGCTCCAAAAATACAACTAAGTGATAAAGAGATAGATAACCTATCAGATGCAGAGTTCAAAGCACTGGTAATCAGGATGCTCACAGACAAGGTTGAGTATGGTCTCAAAATACAGGAAAAAGTAAAGGCTATGAAAAGTGAAATAAAGGAAAATGTACAGGGAACCAACAGTGAACGGAAGAAAACTGGGACTCAAATCAATGGTTTGAAGCAGAAGGAAGAAGTAAACTTTCAACCAGAAAAGAATGAAGGAACAAGAATTTTAAAAAATGAGGAGAGGCATAGGAACCTCTAGGACATCTTTAAACATTCCAACATCCAAATTATAGGGGTGCCAGAAGGAGAAAGGAAGAGCATGAAATTGAACACTTATTTGAAAACATAATGAAGGAGATCTTCCTCAATCTGGCGAAGGAAATAGACCTCCAGGAAGTCCAGGAAGCTCAGAGTCCCAAAGAAGTTGGACCCAAGGAAGCACACACGAAGGCACATCATAATTACATTAGCCAAGATGAAAGATAAGGAGAGAATCTGAAAAGCAGCAAGAGAAAAGGAGACAGTTACCTACAAAGGAGTTCCCATAAGACTATCAGCTGATTTCCCAAAAGAAACTTTGTAGGCAAGAAGGGGCTGGAAAGAAGTATTCCAAGTCATGAAAGGCAAGGACCTATAGTCAAGATGACTCTATCCAGCAAAGCTTTCATTTAGAATGGAAGGGCAGATAAAGTGCTTCCCAGATAAGGTCAAGTTAAAGGAGTCCAGCATCACCAAGCCCTTATTATATGAAATGTTAAAGGGACTTATCTAAGAAAAAGAAGATTAAAAATACAAACAGTAAAGTGACAACAAACTCAGAACTATCAACAACCGAACTTTAGAAAACAAAAACAAAAATGAAATAAGCGAACAACTAGAACTGGAACAGATTCACAGAAATAGAGATCACATGGAGAGATTTCAGTGGGGAGGGAGGAAAATGAGGGGGAAAGGTACAGGTAATAAGAAGCATAAATGGTGAGTACAAAATAGTCAGGAGAAGGTTAAGAATAGTATGGGAAAGAAAGAAGCCAAAGAATTTATGTGTATGACCCATGGACATGAACTAACGTAGGGGAATACTGGTGGGAGGGGGCAGTGCAGGGTGGAGGGGATTAAAGGGGAGAAAAAAATTGGACAACTGTAATAGCATAATCAATACTTTTTTTAAAGAATCCTTCACCCTTGATATCTCATAAGCAGGGCCTGCTGTTGATATCTCCTCTTAGTAATTTTCCATCCACTGACCTATCTTTTTCTGCTTTGAGGCTATGAAACTCCAACTGCCTTCATTGTATTCGGAATTGAACTCAGTCTCTATGCTGTGGATCCAGAGGAAAAAAAATTCAGTTGATGTGAACTGCAAGAAGGAATTTACCTGCTAAGATTGACTCTCCATGGTCAACTAAGGGCCCAAATGAATAATGGGAATCTAATGGCCATTTGCTGACAGGAGCTCATCATATATTCTGTATACCAGGAAGGACCTCAGATTGAACTCTCAGCTTCCAGCATTATGCACTGAGTCAACCACTGCAGGCAAGTCCTTCATCTTTCTACCAAGGACTGAGACCCACCCTGTCCAATCAGAACTTCACAATTTGAATACCTCATTTACATAAAATGGACCCAGTTGAGAACCTGGGTGGGAACTTACACTATAAAAGATGGCCTCCCCTTTGTCTTGATGGAACACAATTTAGGTTGTTACCTGAATCTGTCTCTCCTGGGCTGCGGCTCCTTTTTGCTCAATTAAATGCTTTTTATTCTTTATTACATCTAAAATTAATTTGGTTTACAACCCCTAATGCAATAGTTCCTGAATAAAGTCCATTTTTACTGTTTTAACTATTGTCAGGCTCTGGTTCTCTTTAATAGGAGTAAAATTAATTCTTTAACATTTGTTCCTTTTCATATCTGTGTGAGAGTTATGATTTTACCTTTTCCTACAAATGATATTTTAACAGCCTTCTCCTGCTCTCACCAAAGCACATCTGTCACTTCTTCAAAACAAAACTGATTCTATATCTATCTTTTCCAGAAAATCTCTATGATGTGTTCCTTCAGTGCTGAACTACTTCATATGTGATGAATGTGTGATGTGTTGCTTTGATCTTAGGAGGTTTTACCATACAAAATTAGGTTGAGTCCCCAAGAATCAAGAGAGTCATGTGTTTCTTTGATATTCCCAGACCAGGACCTTGCAGAAGACTCTGGTGAAATTTATGTTCACAATGATACCCTCCTGGCATGCCAGGCCAGTCTGACACCCACTTCTACAAAGGTGGGAGGCAGGAATTGTCTAAGCAAAGCAATAGAGCTCAGAAACAGCCATTAACACAGCCTATGCTCTAAAGATGAACTATGTTGGGAACTGCTCTGCCTGGTTTCAGGAGCTGTAACCCCTCCCCCATGGCTAAGGCTGAGTGAGTGAGCTTAGGACCATAAGCCACTAAGGAAACAAAGCTTATCTCCCTGGCATTGGCACCGCCTCTGCTCCTTTTACTTCACCCTGCCTGGGACCCAATGCTTAATCAGTTAGCCAATGACGGGTAAGATTCCTCAAGGGAGGGATGACCTAAGACAGGCATGATCACAGGGGGCCCTAGGGAAGGCCTTCAGGGGCTGTAGGAAAAGGGGGTGATGGATCCTCAGCCCTTGGCTTTGACATAGCCTGAGTCCTCATTCTGTCTGCAAGAAGTCTCCTAATCTCTTGGCTGCCTTACTTCCCCTGCCTGACTTAAGTCTGAAACAATGCCTTAGGCCTGAAACAATGCTGGAAGTGGGTGCTGCCCTGTGCTGGAAAGGGCGGGTTCCCTAGGGCATGCAGGCCTAAGAAAGAATGCATAAAATCCTATGAAACCTACTTTGCTAATACCCTCAATTTAAATGATAAGGGTCCAAACCTGAAGTGAGAATGTTATCTATTGTTTAATCATTTCTGCCTGACAATGATTGATGAGCTTTATTGATGAGCTTATTCCTGTGCAAATTGAACCCAATAAAAGGCCTGTCAAGGCAAGGGTCAGGGCATTCTCTTCAGAGAGTGACTACACTGTCCCTTTTCCTCCACAGGACTCCATAGTCCATGTGAATTCATATCTCATACATAATGCCATGGACACTGAGGGCCGGTGTCTGCATCAGAACTATTCCATTGCCCTGGGCCCTCATTGGGACTTGGAATTCCTCCCCAAACTTGCTAACAAGTTTGTTTGTCTAGTCACTTTCTACAACAGATTAGAAGCAATGGCCTAAAAGTGGGCCCTTAGAAACAGGCAGAGTGACAGAAGGATAAGGGACAACTGTCATGAACTGTGGGAAGAGATTGTTTTCGAATGAGTTAACTAAATAAAAATGAATATTCCTGGACAGTTTAAAATATGTAAGTCTAGGAGGTTCCAGCCAAGATGGAGGCATAGGTAGAAACCCTTCGCTTCCTCACAAAACCAAAAGGAGGATAACAACCAATCTAAAATCAATAAACAACCAGAAATGCCAGAAAATCAAACTGCATGGAACTCTGACAACCAAGGAATTAAAGAAGCAGTCAACCAGAACAACCAGACTGATATGCTGACACAAAGAAATATGGCCCAAATGAAAGAACAGGGCAAAACTTCAGAAAGAGAGCTAAGCAATGAGGAGATAGCCAACCTATATGATGGAGAAGTTAAAGCCTTGGTAATCAAAATGCTCACAGAACTGATGGAGCTTGGTTGAAAAATGAAAAAACAAATGAAAGATACCCAAAATGAAATACAGCAAAATATTCAGGGAACCAACAGTGACAGAAAGGAAACCAGGACCCAAAGCAATGATTTGGAGCAAAAGGAAGAAATAAACATCCAACCAGAACAGTATGAAGAAACAAGAATTGAAAAAAAAAGAAGAGAAGCTGAGGAATCTCTGGGACAACCTGAAACATTCCAATATCCAAATTATAGGGGTGCCAGAAGGAGAAGAACAACAGCAAGAAATTGAAAACTTATTTGAACAAATAATGAAGGAAAACTCCCCCAATCTGGCAAAGGAAGTAGACTTCCAGGAAGTCCAGGAAGCCCAGAGAGTCCCAAAGAATTTGGAGCCAAAGAGGAACACACCAAGGCACATCATCAGTAAGTTACCCAAGATTAAAGATAAAGAATCTTAAAATCAGCAAGAGGAAAGGAGAGTTACCTTGAAAGGAGTGTCCATAAGACTATCAGCTGATTTCTCAAAAGAAACCTTGCAGGCAAGAATGGTCTGGAAAGAAGTATTCCAAGTCATGAAAGGCAAGGACTTACATCCAAGATTGCTCTATCCAGCAAAGTTTTCATTTAGAATGGAAGGGCAGATAAAGTGCTTCCCAGATAAGGTCAAGTTAAAGTAGTTCATCATCACCAAGCCCTTATTATATGAAATGTTAAAGGGATTTATCTAAGAAAAAGAAGATCAAAAAATATGAACAGGGAAATGATAACAAACTGACAACTATCAACAAATGAACCTATAAGAAAAGAAAAACAATGAAAACATAAACCAAGCAAAGAACCAGAACAGGAACAGAATCGGAGAAATGGACATCACATGGAGAGATTTCAGTGGGGAGGGGAAGGGGAGGAATAGAGCGGGGAAAGGTACAGGGATGAAGAAGCATGATAGGTAGGCATAAAATAGACAGGGAGAGATCAAAACTGGTATAGGAAACAGAGAACTCAAAGAACTTATATGTACAACGCATGGACATGAACTAAGGGGGGCAATGCTGAAGGGTTGGGGGTGCAGGGCAGAGGGGGAATAAAGAGGGAGAAATTGGGAAAAGTGTAATGGCATAATCAATAAAATATTATTAAAATAAAATAAAATATATAAGTCTATAGAAAAGGGTTTGGAATTGGGTTTTCTCTTAATCTTTCTTTTGTCAATTTAATTCACAAGCCCCCTGGTACTGAACCAAGAAGACAGAAAAAGTTTTCTCCTCCCCTACAACACTTTAGTAATGGTTTGTTAGTTTTATGCTTGGATAAAAGTCTTCTCTTGCTAAAAGGCTAATACTATGTTGCAGGAAAAAAGATAACAGATTTTGTTCTTCCCACCTGGATAATACAGTAATTTCCACTTATCTACAGTAGATATGGTCCAAGACCCCCAGTAGATGCCTGAAACCATGGATAGTACTGAACACTAGATATATGATCCTTTTTATATACATACATACCTATGATAAAGTTTAATTTATAATTTAGTCATAGTGAGAGATTAACAACAATAACATAATAAAATAAAGTAGTTATCACAATATACTGCAATAAAAGTTACATGAATGTGGTTACTCATTTCAGGGGATCCTTTGCTGAAGTCCTTGTACAACCCATGGACATGAACTAAGGGCAGGGGAATGCTAAGGGGTTCAATGCTTTCTGGCACAACACCTTGTCATTGATTGAAACACATTTTCTCTTATGTCTTCCACCCACATATTGAATGCCTTTTTCATCATAATTAAGCACTTATCACATACTGTAGCCATAATTTTTGCAGTTTGAGGTGAGGCCCTCCTCATATAAAATGATTCCAGGAGGGCCTGTGAGACAGTGGTAACTCCTCCTCTGTCAGGCTCCATCTTTTTAACACTTCAAGCTTGTCAAATATTGTCCAAAAATGATATCATATGCTTAACGGGGGCAAGCTACATTCTGAAAGAGAGCATCACTAGACACACCTTTATATGATTTGCAGTCAGGAGACTGGGGTTACTAGAAAGAGACACCAGTGAAAGTCTTCCTTAGAATTGCACTGGAAAGAACCATTTCAGGTCCTTTTAACTACAAGTACTGCATTTAAACTCCAGGGTGTACATCCATGGGTACATGAGAGCCAGTGTCAATGATACCATATACAACACATTTTTGCCTTTTCAGTGTGCACCACTGGGATTTTCTTTCTTTTTATTAATTAAGGTTAGCTTTTTTCTTTTTTTAAATGTTATTTACTTACTTACTTACTTACTTACTTATTTTAGAATGAAAGGAAAGGAGGGAGAGAGGGAGAGAAACATCAATGTGTGGTTGCCTCTTGCACACCCCCTACTGGGGACCTGGCCCACAACCCAGGCATGTGTCCTGATTGAGAATCGATCTGACAACCCTTTGGTTCTCAGGCTGGTGCTCCATCCACTGAGTCACACCAGCCAGGGCAACCACTGGGATTTTCTTCTGATGTGATCAATCAGATGTATTCCCTGTACCTACCACATTCAAATGTGCCAAACACTTGGATTATACTAATTCAGCCTTTCCAAGTATTCAAAACAGAACTTCCCAATGCTCCTGTTTTGTTAATATTTTGACCTGTTATCTTACCAGGAAGTATCCAAGACACTATTTCACTGATTTGTGCAAGGACTTATACTCACTCTAGGAGTTCCTGAACAACATCATGTTATCTATAATTTACAAGGGTTCTGGCTCAAGTAGCAAAAGAAATAGCTCAAGCATTAGAAGTATAAAGATAAGCATAAATTTATCAGATAGGAGTTTTAATTGCTTGCCAGCCAAGTTGGAGTCTAGGAAATGGATAACACATCTTATTGTTTCTGAATAAATACCTTAGAAGTGGAACAATCAATTGATTAATTTAAAAGTCACTTGCTTACCTAATATTGATCAAACTAATCCTTATAAATCGCTCTTCCAATTGGGCTTAGCAAACTAAGAAATTGGACATGAAATAGATTCTAATATTTTTTATTATGATGATTATCCTCAGGCTTTTGCCCTCTTCCACAATCTAACATCCAGGTTCTTAAATGTTGCTACACAGCAATGATCCCAAAACAACAGTTAACTCAAAATCAGCCTCAAAAGGAACTTGCAGCTCTCGTGATCAACCCAGTTAGTTTACTGAGTGACTGAGAAGGGTAGTTGAGAAATTCTGAGAAATTTGCTAGTGCAGGGCTAGCAGAGCTAAGATGGAAGTGCTCACTGAAGATAGTGACAGATGTAGCATATAGACACAGCCCATTCCACATTGCTTGGAGTTAAACTCCCAAGGTCTTCTGGGGAATCCATAAAAAAAATTAATTTGTTTTCTTAAGAACACAGTCTGCTGCCCAAGAGCAGAACACCCCATTTGCCCATTTGGCCCATTGCTGATTGCTCACTCACCCAATAAGAGAAAAGGAAAGTTTACCACTTCCAAATATGGTTGTAACGTTCCTTCTTTCTTCATTCATCTCTCTTGCAGATAAATCCTTCATTAGATAAAATCAGTTATTAGTTCTTTGTGTTCAAGTAAATCATTGTGATAATAATTAACAATATGTCTTTGAGTTATTCTTTGACACATGTTACCTAACCTCTATGAACATTAGTTTCCTCATCTTGTAAAATGGAAATGCACAATACAAAAGTACCCATGCCCAGGACTGCACCAGGCATATATGCAGAAAAGATGCCTTACTAGATGAAATTGATGATGAAGGCATTTAACCTCAGTCAACAAGCATTACAAATAAGAAGGAACTTAAGTGAAATGCTTGGTGAAATCCTAATCAATTAATCATGTGTGTGTTAGTTAAGCTCCCTCCTCTGAGGAAGATACACAAGTACAGACAAGATCCCTTCCTTTAAGGAAATAGAGGATGAGTTGGGAAGATAAAATACATACATGAACCAATACTTCAAGAACATGTCCACGGTGGGACTTAACAATTTCAGTAAACTGTGGAAAGCCAAAGGAGGATGAGGGTACTTAATACAAGTATACAGGAAGGTATGAAGGAGAAAAGTCAGACTGACTAGATAATCAGACCCCTCATTTTAGTTCCTTCTGGTACCCAACGGAGTCCCTCAGCATAAGGTGTTACAGGCCAATTCCCAAGATTGAAACCTTGAGTTATAGAACCTCTCTGTGCCTCAGTTTCCTCACCTGTAAAATAGGAATAACAATACATACTTCAGAGAGTTGTGTGCTTTAAATGTGATAACGGGTGAAAAGCACTTAGAAAAGTACCAGTATAAAGCAGGCAATATATGGTAGTTGTTATCATTATAATTCTGGTTATCCATCATTGATATTGCCTTTCTGTTCTTCATTCTCCCTCAGCCCCACTTGTAGCCCTGTTGCAAAACACCACTTTGTTCCCAGTTTCATAAACATTCTTTGCTATTTCTGGCTTCTGCCTTTGTTTACACTGAATGTACTATAACACGCTCTCCTGACTCATTTCCCTCCTAAACACACACAGAACTCATCTACCTGTCATAGTTCTCAGCTTTCAAGGTCTAGCATAAATCAGGAAAGTATTCCTAGATTCATTTTCCCACTACTCAACTGCATTTTTAACTTTATAAAACACTTTTCATGGACAGCATTGTGCTGTAATTGCTTTTGCAAGCAAAAAGCCTTTAATTGGTTTATGAGGCAAGCACACTGCTTATTTAACCTTTGAGTTCCCTAGGGACAGTCAAAACAAGGTACATAGTAGTCTAGTTAGGCCCCAAAAGTCAAAAAATTCTTGATTTGGGCTCTCCAAAATAGAAGCCAAGTAGCTCTCCCCACTTTTAGAGTCTGAATTCTGCACTGCATGGGTAGGCCATAAAAGGAACTGATGTAGGAATGAGAACCAACAATTTGACAATTTGTTAATTATGAGTCCTTGCAGCACATAATTCCTGGATAGTATGTGTTCTGGTGTGTATGTGTGTGCAATGTGTATAAGTTCAAATGCCATAAATTTCTGTATCGGGTGGCTTCCTACATGTTTTTCAAGGTTTAAAACCTACACTAACCAGAGCATATTCAGCTTTAGCCTGAGCTGATATGAGCTTTCATTGTATGGGAATGTATAGGAATTAGTTTTTAACCAAAGACAAGTATTCCCTTTGGATAAATTGAATTCCTCAATCTCACAGTGAAATGTTGCATTTTTCAGTTTTGATTTATTGATTCATTGAACATTGCATCTTCTTTTGCACGTTTATTAGTTTCATTAAAGATATTTTGCTCATTGTTTTCATGGCCATCTTCTAAAAGGCGAAGAAGAGCTCAGTCAGGGGTCTTCAGAGCCCCCTGTAGAGTTTCCTCCCTCTCTGCTGAGTCCTGCCAGCTGCTGCCCTTATGCTGGCTGCACCAAAAAATATTTCCCAGCTTTTGTTATGAAGTCTAGAAAACATATTAAATCTAATAATTCTGGTTATGGCATCCAAGCAGCAGTCATAGTAAATGGCTTATCTTGCCATAGTAATGGCAAATGGTAAGTGGTGATCCTCGTTACTTGAGGATCACCACTTACCTTGGTCACCGGACAATATAAACAGGATAATCCAAAAGACTCCTGTGCAGTCACAGGAACCTGGAGCCATCTGGTCAAGGCAAAAATAAATCAACAATGAAGACTGAATAAAATCTCCAGGGATTTCCACAACTGAATTATCATTACTCAGATTGAAGAGCAGAGGAAACTGACAGCAGAGACCATTGAAATGATTCTAATTAACACACATGGAGAAAGGGGCTTTTAGAATAAAATTACTTGTATTGTTTGGTGCTAAAACCCAGACAATAATTTGAAAGTCCCCCAACTTGATAACGACAGATCAAAGCATGTATTAATTGGAGGGTAAGTGCTGGTCTGGTACAGAAACACAACACAACAAAACAAAATAGAAATGTTATTTAGTAGGCAATTAACAAACCAGAGGGCTCAGCTGAGCAGAATTATTTAACTGTATTGTGTTAAGAAAGCCAGTATCTGATACCTATCTGAGAATTCTATGTGGACTTACATTTTTATATGTGCTTAGGATTCCAGACTTAGCAAATCACAATTATGCAACATTTAGAACATAGTTATGCTAAAAAATGTTTGTTTATCTGAAATTGAAATTTAACTAGGCATCCTATATTTTATCTGGCAATCAAATGTAGACCACCCAAATGAGAACAAAAAGAGGCTATTTATACAGAGCTTGTTATAACAAGGCAGTTGTCAGCCACCACCACTTGCGTGTGGCAGACATTCAAAGGCACGTGGAGGACTGGGAAAGCTTTATAGTGAAAAAACAGAAGGTTTCAGGTATGCCCTACAGAAATAAACAAAGACCAACCAAATGAGAAAAGCAAAGGCTATTTATTCTGAGCTTGCTATAGCAAGGAAGTCAGCTGCCATCACTTGTGTTTGACAGAGACTGAAAGGCAGACAAGGAAGTGGAAAAGCTTTATATGTAGTAGGGAAAAAGAGGAAGGCTTCAGGTGTGCAGATTGGAGGCTGTTGGCCTGGGAAAGCTGGAGGTGGGCTAAATAGAAACGGTTGTCCTGTGTGATTGATTAGGGGAGATTTGGTTTTCTCCTGTTGGGCCAAGGTGGAAGGAAGCAGGGACAAAAATTAGGGAAACTGCCAGTTATTAATCAAGCCCTTGTCATTTGGGGCTGATTGTCACAGAAGTTATTGTTTAGCTTCCTGGATTGTCACCAAAAATAGCAATTTGCTTCCTGCAAGTCTGACTTACAGCAGTCTGGCTTCCTGGGATGTTTATTATGGTTAAGTGGAGGGTCTCCTGAGCAAGTTGCAGCAGGTTGTGGATCAGAGTTCTATTTTTATATATGGTCTGGCCGTTGTACATTTCTATATTCAGTCTCTCAGGTCTGATTAGAGATTGTTGGCAGGAAACTAGAGGTGGGCTAATTAAAAATTGGACAGTTTATGTAATTGGTTTGGAGAGTATATTTGTCTTTCTATGGACAGTCCAGAGATGGAAGCTGGGGCCAAATATAGGGAAGCTGGAAGCAATTGATAAAGCCCTGATGGTTTGGGGTCAATTGCTGCAGATGTTATGGTTCTGCTTGCCCAGCAGATTGATTTGGTGGTAATTTGTCAAAGGACCTGAGCAGACATTTGTCCAAAAAAAGATATACAAATGGCCAAAAAGCACATGAAAAGGTGCTCAACATCCTTAGTCATCAGGGAAAATGCTAATCCAAATCACATTGAAATACTACTTCATACCCACTAGGATGGCTATAATTAAAAAGGCAGAAAATAACACATGTTAGTAAAGAGGTAGATAAATGGGAACCCTCCTACATTGCTGGTAAGAATGTAAAATGGTGCAGCTTCAGTGGAAAACATTTTGGCAGTTCTTCAAAAAGTTAAACATAGAGTTACCATATGACCCAGCATTCTACTCCTAGCTTACAACCACAGCAAATGAAAACCATGTACACAAAAATATCTTGTACACACATGCTCACAGCAGCATTATTCACAAGAGCCAAAAATGAAAATAGCCTAAATGAATGGATAAACAAAATATGATATATCTATACAATGGAATATTATTCAGCCATAATAGAGAATGAAGTTCTGATACATGGTACAACATGGTTGAACTTTGAAAATGTTATGCAAAGTGAAAGAAGCCAAACACAAAGACTGCATATTGTACAATTCCATTTACATGAAATTGCCAGAATAAGCAAATCCATAGGGACAGAAAATAGATTGGTGGTTGCCAGAGCTTGGAAGGAGAGGAGAATGGGGAATGACTGCTAATGGGTACAGGGTTACTTTGGAGGATGGTAAAAGTGTCTAGAATTAGATAATAGTGATGGTTGCACAATTTTGTGAATATACTAAAACACAGAATTGTACACTTGTAAAAAAAATGCTATGACTCTCTTGAGGATCACATTTTCTACTTGCCTATTGTGATGATTGAGGCATGTCTTCTAACTTTTGCAGCCTTCCTGAATGTATATCCTTCTGGACACCTGTACAAAATGGACCTTCAATATCTTCTGTCCTGGTATCTTAGTCCATTAGTTATGAATGCTAAATGCTAATGGAGACCTAAATAAAGGACATGAGAAGGTATCACAGGCCACTGTGTATAATAAACTATTTGAAATGATATCATAAGGACTACAAGATACACTAAATTTAGGAGTTATGTTTCCCTTCTTCCCTTCCCTTCTGCTGCTATTCTCTCTAAGGACTTAGAAAATATAATTGCCAAGGACTCTGGTTCGTTTTAATCACATGAGGTAAACCTGCAAGGCTGTAAATTGCAGCTGTAATGCCCCTTGAGCTCTCTCTTCTTCATTATCTACAAATAGTTAGCTTGTGTTTTATTTCTCTCAAGGAGGGCCTTCCAAAAGTGTCTGATCTACTAATCTCCAATAAGCTAGCTGACTTTAAAATGGTAAGAGCTTCATATTTTGCCATTTTTAATGCCACTAACATTTTGCCAAAAGTCTATTGGTAATACATGTTCTAAACCAGCCATTGCCAACCCCAGATAGCCTGAACCCCAGACCCAGTGGGAAGCCAGGGTTGACAAAAACAGCTCTAAAAAAACCAACCCAATTAAAAACCGGGTAGAATACCAGAATAAACACTTCTCCAAGACACGCAGATTGCCAATAAACATATGAAAAGAGCTCAACACCACTAATCAGAGAAAAGTAAATTAAAACCACAATGAGATAGCACCTCACACCTGTCAGAATGGCTATCATCAATAAATAAACAAACAACAAGTGTTGTGAGGATGTGGATAAAAGGGAACCCTAGTGCACTGGTGGTGAGCATGCAGATTGGTGAAGCCACTGTGGAAAACAGTTTGTAGGGTTCTCAAAAAATAAAAAGTGGAATTATTGTATGACCCAGCAATTCCACTTCTGGGTATAGTTCCAAAAAATTCAAAACAATAAGCAATAAAATATATGCACCCCTATGTTCATTGCAGCATTATTTACAATATCCAAGATGTGGAAGCAACCCAAGTACCCATCAACAGATTAGTATATACAATGGAATACTACTCAGCCATAAAAAGGGAATGAAATCTTACCTTTTGTGACAGCATGGGTGGACTTACAGGGTATTATGCTCAGTGAAATAAATCAGATGGAGAAAGACAAATATCATATGATTTCACTTATACGTGGAATCTAATGAACAAAGTAAACAAACAAAATAGAAACAGCCTTGTATATACAGAGAACAGACTGACAGTTGCTAAGGGGACAGGGTTTGGGGGTCTGGGTGAAAAAAGTAAAGGGATTAAGAAATACAAATTGGTAGACTTCTGGTCAAGATGACAGCATAGGTAAACATGGCTCACCTCCTCACACAACCTCATCAAAATTACAACTAAACTATAAAACAACCATCACTCAGAACCATCAGAAATCGAGTTGAATGGAAGTCTGACAACTATGGAATAAAAGAAACTACACCCATCCAGATTGGTAGGACGAGTACAGATGCAGAACAGGCTGGTCCCACACATGCATGTGGTGGATAAAAATTTGGGAGGGATATCTCAGGAGCAAGGAGTCCCAGCCCGATACTAGGCTCCCCAGCCCAGGGTTCCAGTAACAGGAGGATAAATCCCCATAACTTCTGGCTGTAAAAACCAGTCAGTGGAAGAAAATTCTAAAGTCCCAACCCACACACAGATAAATAACCTACTAAGATCCACACACAGATTCACCTACTAAGACTCACTCCCTCTGAGCTCCAGCACTGGGGTAGCAGCTTGAAAGACACCAGTGGCATACAGGGAGGAAATGAAGTGTCTGGCATCGAGGCAAGAACTAGGGGACAGCTTTCTCCCTGACAGGAAGGTGGGCAGAGGCCATTGTCCCTTTTCTGAACCCTCCCCCAACAGAACCACAAGCTAGTGAGCAGGTGCCATATCTGAGACTCCATCAACCTGGTTAACACTGTTTGTCCTGCCCTTGAGATCCCCAAACACTGTCTGACCCAATTCACGGGCCCACCCAAGCCATTAACAGACACTCTTCCATATAAATGGCTGGTCTTGGCTCATGCTTCACAACTTCCTAAATCCTCTCAAACATGAAACAGCCAACCTCAGTGAGCTCCTAGGCCATGTACCTCTTGCTAAGTGTCCCCAGGCCAGGCACTGGCAACAGCCAGCCTAGATTAACAGCATAGCTTCTCCTGGGAATCTCTAAACCCAGCACAAGTAGCAGCCATCTCAAATTGCTTTATAAGCCAGGCAGTGTGGCCCTGGACAGAACACAGGTGGGGGTTGACCATGGCCTTCACTACCCAGGAAACCCTAGAACCTACACACCCAATAAATAGCTACAAACTACATCAGAGCAACAGCACCATACCCTTGTTCAACTGATCCTCCATGGAGGGTGGAGGTTGGTGGTCAGTGGTCCCAGCCAGTCTTTGCGGCTGACTAGCCTGGGTAAATCCCTCCAATTGACCTGCCAACAACAATCAAGGCTCAACTATAAGAGGAGAGTATACTCAGCCCACACAAAGGGCACGCCTCAAATACCCAGTTTAGGTGATAGGGGAGGCTGTACCACTGTACACTACAGGACACCTACTACATTAGGACGTGCTACCAAAACAGGGAATCATAGCAACTCTACCTAATACATACAAACAAGCACAGGGAGGCTGCCAAAATGAAGAGACAAGGAAATATGGCCCAAATGAAAAAAACATCAAAATTATAGAAAAAGACCTAAAAATGGAGTTAAGAAATTTATGAGAGTTCAAAACACTGGTTATAAGGATGCTCAAGGAACTTAGTGAGGACTTCAACAGCATAAAAAAGGATCCAGTCAGAAATTAAGGATACACTAATTGAAATAAGGAAAAATTTACAGGGAAACAGTAGAGTGGATGAAACCAAGAATCAAATCAATAACTTGGAACATAAGGAAGAAAAAACAACCATGCAGAAGAACAAGAAGAAAAAATAATCCAAAAAAACTAGGATGGTGTAAGCAGTGTCTGGGACAACTTCAAGCATTCCAACATTCACATCACAGGGATGTCAGAAGGAGAAGAGAAACAGCAAGAAATTGAAAATATGTTTGGATCCAATTTTTCATTAAGATGGAGGTATAGGTAGACATGCATTGCCTCCGTGTGCAACCACAGAAAGAATTACAACTAGATCTCAAAACAAATAACACCTAGAACTATCAGAAAATTGAGTTGTATGGAAGTCCAACAACCAAGCATTTAATGAAGCCACATATATCCAGATGGGTTGGAAGGGCAAAGTGGTGGAGATGGGTGGAGAGACACAGAGACATGGTGTGTCATGGAGAGGTGCCAGTGGCAGTAGAACTGATGATCCCACATTCACATATGATGGACAAAAATCAGAAGGGATACCTTGGGAGTGAATGATCCCAGTCCAAGGCCAGACTGCACAGCCCAGGATTCCAGCACCAGGAAGATAAATCCCCATAACTTCTGGCTGTAAAAACCAGCGGGGTTTGGGGCAGTGGAAGAAAGTGCCGGCTTTTCAGGAGACTCCATTTAAAGGGCCTGTGCAGTCTTTGAATGTACACAAACCAACCCACTCTGGGATTCAGCACCAAGGCAACAGCTGGAAGGGTGACAGACACATATGGGAAGTGGGTGAAGGGACTGGAAATGGGACGAGTGCTTGGCAAACCTCCAGAAGCCAGGCAGCAGCATTGCCCCCCCAAGCCCTCCACCGCACCAGAGCCACAAAGTGGCAAAGTTGGTTGCCCCACCCTAGCAATTGCCTAAAATGCTGCCCCACACAATTTACAGGTACTTTTCCTACAATAGGCCACCCTGCTATGACAGGGAGTCAAAGTAGCTCTACCTAATACACAGAAACAAACACAGGGAGGCTGCTGAATTGAGGAGACAAAGAAATATGACCTATATGAAAGAACAGAACAAAACCCCAGAAAAAGAACTAAATGAAACAGAAATAACCAACCTATCAGATGCAGAGTTCAAAACACTGATGGGTTGGAAATAACCAACCTATCAGATGCAGAGTTTGAACATCCTGGTGATCAGGATGTTCAAAGAACTCATTGAGTATGGCAACAACATAAAAGAAGAATGATTACACTAAGTGAAATAAAGAAAAAATCTACAGGGACCCATCAGTGTAGGGGAGGAAGTCAGGATTCAGATCAACAATTTGGAACCTAAGGAAGAAATAAGCATTCAACCAGAACAGCAAGAAGAAAAAAGAATTTCAAAAAATGAGGAGAGGCTTAGGAACCTCTGAGATCTCCAAACATGCCAACATCCAAATCATAGGGATGCCAGAAGGAGAAGAGGAATAGCAAGAAATTGAAAACTTATTTGAAAAAATAATGAGAGAAAACTGGTGATTGGCAGCTTCATCATGACAACGTGCCCACTCATGCATCACATCGCACGTAGAATTTTTTTGGTGAAACACTGGTGACTCAGCCCCCTTACAGCCGAGATTTGGGGCCCTGAGACTTCTGGCTTTTACCAAAATTAAAATCACCTTTGAAAGGGAAGCGATTTCAGACTGTTGATGAAATTCAGGAAAATACAATGGGGCAGCTGATGGCAATTCCAACACAGGATTTTGCAGTGTTTTGAACAGTAGAAGAGATATTGGGAGAACTGTGTGAGGTCCCAATGTGACTACTTTGAAGGGGACTGAGGCATCATTGTCCTATGTACAATGCTTTTTTTTTTTTTTTTGTACAATGCTTCTTGTAGTCTGTATCTTCCTCAATAAATGTCTCTATTTTTCATAGTATATAGCTGGATACTTTCTGGACAGGCCTTGCATATGCTGCCAACACAGTGTTTGTTGCTGTCTTTAGATAAAGATTTATGGTGTGTGTGTGTGTGTGTGTGTGTGTGTGTGTGTGTGTGTGTGTGTGTTTAGAGGGAGATGAAGGGAGGGAGAAAAAGAGGGAGAGAAATATCCCTCATTTCTCACAGAGAAATGTGAGAGAAACATTGCATACACCAACCAGAGCCAAACCATGCCTACAACATAGGCATGTGCCCTGACTGGAAGTCAAACTGGCAACCTTTGACTTTGCAAGATGAGGCCCTACCAACTGACCCACACTAGTGAGCACTATGTTGTGTCTTTTTTTTTTAAGTTGTTCAATTACATTTGTCCCCATTTCCCCCTATTACTCTCCCCCTGTCCTACCCATGCCCACCTCCCACATTCAATCCTCTCCCCTCCATTGTCTCTGTCCATGGGTCTTTTATACATGTTCCCTGATGACCCTTCTCCTTTCCCCCGTTATCCGCCTCACCCCTGGTTACTGTCTGTTCTTTTTTTTTAGGATTTTATTTATTTATTTTCAGAAAGAGGGGAAGGGAAGGAGAAAGAGAGGAAGAGAAACATCAATGTGTGGTTGCCTCTCACACACCCCCTTCCGGGGACCTGGCCTGGAACCCAGGCATGTGCCCTGACTGGGAATAGAACCGGTGATCCTTTGGTTCTCAGGCACGCACTCAATCCACTGAGCTACATCAGCCAGGGCTGTCTGTTCTTTATTTCAATGTTTCCAGTTCTATTTTGCTCCTTTGTTTTGTTGATTGGGTCCCACTTATAAATGAGATCATAAGGTATCTCTCTTTCACCACTTGGCTTATTTCACTTAGCATAATGCTCTCCAGTTCCATCCCTGCTGTCGCAAAGGATAGGAGCTCCTTCTTTCTTTCTGCTGCATAGTATTCCATTATGTAAATGTACCACAATTTTTTGACTCATTCATTCGCTGAAGGGCTTTAGACTGTTTCCAGCACTTGCCTATCATAAATTGTGCTGCTATGAACATTGGGGTGCATAGGTTCTTTTGAATTGGTTTTTCAGGATTCTTTGGGTATACTCCCAGCAGTGGAATTGCTGGGTCAAAAGGCAGTTCCATTTTTAGTTTTTTGAGGAAATTCCACACTGCTTCCCACAGTGGCGGCACCAGTCTGCATTCCCACCAACAGTGCACTAGGGTTCCCTTTTCTCCACAACCTTACCAGCATTTGTTGTTTGTTGATTTGTTAATGATGGCCATTCTGATCAGTGTGAAGTGGTATCTCATTGTGGTTTTAATTTGCATCTGTCTGATGGCTAGTGAAGCTGAGCATCCTTTCATACGTCTCTGGGCCCTCTGTATGTCCCCCTTGGAGAAGTGTCTGTTCAGATCCTTTGCCCATTTTTTAATTGTATTGTCTTCTTGGTGCACAGTCTTATGAGTTCTTTATATATTTTGGAGATTAAAATCTTGTCCAAGGACTTCTGGCCAAGATGGAGGTGTAGGTAGACACACTGTGCCTCCTCTCACAACCAAAATTAAGGACAACAAAGATTTAGAAACAAGAAAACAACCAGAACTCATAGAAAATTGAACTGTTCGGAAGTCCAACAACCATTCATCCAGACTGGTAAGAGGGGTGGAGTCGCAGCAGGAAAAAGTGGAGGTGCAGGATAAGGCACGCATGCAGCAATAGCTGGCAGATCCCAGGCGTGCAGGTGGTGGCTGGCAGACCCCGGTCACAGGGTGACAACTGTGCAGACCCAGTGAGGCTAAGCAAAGCGGCTGGCTGACCAAGTGGTCCCACATTCATGTGCAGATAATCCAGGCGAAGGGGAAGTGGCGGAAGGAACTGGAATCCAAGAGAGAGTGGAGCAAGTGTCATTGTTTCCTCTTGGACCCTACCCCCACATATCACATCACTACCCAGCGACTAGGCTGCCCCACCCTGGGGAACACCTAAGGCTCCACCCCTCACTACATAACAGCCGAGACTAGACCAAAAACAAACAAACAAACAAAAAACCAGGAACAAAAATGGCTCAAACCAGAGAACAAATCAAAGCCCCAGAGCCAATTCATCTAAGTGACCAAGAGATAGCCAACCTATCAGATGCACAGTTCAAACCACTGGTGATCAGGATGCTCACAGAATTGGTTGATTTTGCTCACAAATTAGATGAACAAATGAAGGCTACAATAAGTGAAATGAAGAAAAATGCACAGGGAACCAATAGTGATGGGAGGAAAACTGGGACTCAAATCAATGGAGTGGACCAGAAGGAAGAAACAAACAACCAAACAGAAAACAAGGAAGAAACAAGAATTCAAAAAAAAAAAATGAGGAGAGGCTTAGGAAACTCCGGGATACCTTTAAACATCCCAACATCCGAATTATAGGGGTATCAGAAGGGGAAGAAGAAGAGCAACCAGTGGAAAACTTATTTGAATAATAAAGGAGAATTTCCCCAATCTGGCAAAGAAAACAGTCTTCCAGGAAGTCCAGGAAGCTGAGAGAGTCCCAAAGAAGTTGGACCCAAAGAGGAACACACCAAGGCACATCATAATTACATTAGCCAAGATTAAAATGAAGGAGAGAATCCTAGAAGCAGCAAGGGATAAGGGGACAGTCACCTACAAAGGAGTTCCCATCAGACTGTCAGCTGATTTCTCAAAAGAGAACTTACAGGCAAGAAGGGGCTGGAAAGAGGTATTCCAAGTGATGAAAGGCAAGGACCTACATCCAAGATTGCTCTATCCAGCAAAGCTGTCATTTAGAATGGAAGGGAAGATAAAGTGCTTTCCAGATAAGGTCAAGTTAAAGGAGTTCATCATCACCAAGCCCTTATTATATGAAATGTTAAAGGGACTTGTCTAAGAAAAAGAAGATAAAAAATATGAACAGTTAAAAGACAGCAAACTCACAGGTAGTAACAACCACACCTAAAACAAAAGCAAACTAAGCAAACAGCTAGACCAGGAGCAGGAACACAGAAATGGAGATCACATGGAGGGTTAGCAAAAGGGGAGTGGGAGGAGGAGAGAGGGGGAAGGTACAGAGAATAAGTAGCATAGATGGTGGGTAGAAAATAGACAGGGGGAGGGCCGGAATAGTGTGGGAAATGTAGAAGCTAAAGAACTTATGACACATGGACATGAACTAAAGGGGGGGAATGTGGGTGGGAGGGGGTGTGCAGGGTGGAGGGGAATGATGAGGAAAATGGGACAACTGTAATAGCATAATCGATAAAATATATTTTTAAAAAATACGTAAACCTAAAAAAAAAATCTTGTCCGAGTTATCATGGACAAATGTATTTTCCCATATGGTTGTGTGTTGTGTTTTAAAACTAGATTGCAGTACACTTTCAAAATAAACCTGGTTCCAGGTCTTTAATGTATGTCTGGAATTAAAACAAGAAAGCCTCCATGGCAAAATATTGAATAGCAAAACCACCAACTGTTGGAGACTGCATTTGCCTACGGACTACCATCCTTCACTCAGGGTCCCTCCACCAAGGCAGGATTTTTGCTGAATAAACTGGCTTCTGTGAAATTTCACCAAATCTCTGAAGATGCAACTTTAGTAATACAGGAAATGCATGCATGCATACACTAAAAGAAGGCAGATGCACCTGCTGAGGTCGTGATTGAATTTAGGGTTGAATGGGGAACAGGAGACTGCTCACACGAGGTCAGGCCCCATCACCACGGCACCTAAGAGACAGAGCATAGCTACAAACCAGTGATTTCTGTGAATTCTGCTACAAGAGTCCCATCTTCAGCCCTTTGACAAGTGAACATACTGAAGCACGGAGACTGGATTCTAACCCATACTGAATCGCGCACGGAACTCTGACCAGGCAACCACCATGCCTGCAGCAAACCACTGGCCGATAGCAGTTCAGCGCACAAGCCTGTGTGCCTCTTCTGCGCTGAGGAAAAGTTTGGGAGAGGGACAGCTCGCCTTATCCAATCAGATCCCAAAACAAGCCTTAAGGCCTGCTCTCACTCCTTGGATCCAATCGCTTGTCCCTACCATTGATTCAAAATCATAGAACCTTGAAAGGAGGAACCTGCGAAGCAGCAACTGAAGCCTAAGAGAGGTGTAAATCCCAGTTCAATAGTGGGTGCCTGTTTGGGACTCTAATGGGAACCTCGAGGATGGGTGAGGGCTGCGGATCGTCAAGGTAATGCCATTCCTGCCCCATCAGGGATTTGTGTGGAAATTCCCTTAACGGGGGTGGTAATACCCCTTATTCCCCCCCAACCCTCACAATACTTTGTTCCAAAATAGACACCCCCTACCCAGTGGTACCTTCCAGAGGGGACTGCTCCCTCTCTCTGCCTCCTGCAGTGCTATAAGCTGAGGACCATTTTATCCTAGATCTTTCATCCCTAACTCCCATAGGCCCCTAGTAGTGTGATTAAGGAAGCTTTGATACAAATGCCCTGTGCATCCTTCCTTGTCCGCCTCCACCCACTCCCTGGACCCTTCCATCCCAGTCTCTCCCCACTCCACACCCACGTCCTTAAATGGGCCATCCCAGGCCCTAACCCTGAGATCTTGCAAAGAACCAAGGCCAAGGAGTGCATCCACCTTCCTCAAAGCTCCTGCCTCAGAAGTGGGCTGAAGATGTCAGTAATTGGATAGCAATGTAGCAGCATCTATAAAAATAAAAACTGGGCCCTGGCTGGTGTGGCTCAGTGGATTGAGCACTGGCCTGTGAACCAAAGGGTCACCAGTTCCATTCCCAGTCAGGGCACATCCCTGGGTTGCAGGCCAGGTCTCCAGTACGGGTCATGTGGGAGGTAACTATACATTGATGTTTCTCTTTCTCTCTCTCTCTCTCTCTCTCCCCCCTCCTTCCCCTCTGTCTAAAAGTAAGTACATACATACATACATACATACATACATAAATAAATAAATAAAACTGGAAACACTCTCCACTGGAATGTCAGCTCCACCAAAGCAGGAACCTGTGGCTTTCTAGTTCCTTGATATCTCCCCAATGTCTACAGCAGGCACTTGTTAGCTGTTTATTGAATGACCGACTCCTTCAAATCAGCAGTTCCATGTCTAAGAGTGTGTGCAAAAGAAACACGTATGTGCACATATCTGTGTGCACAAGGATGGCACAAGCAAACTGCAGGGTGGGTCATGAAGGGGGTACTCTAAATGACTATTTTTAGTCAGTGATTTACAGAGTAAAATAAACAATCAGAATTCATGTTATATCACAGAGCACCTCCTGAACATGATGCAAAATGACTGGGACCTGTGTGTACCTGCAGGGGTTAAGGGGGGGGGACTTCTACAGGGCAGGATGTTAACAGAGACAAGCAAGTGGAATATATGTGTGTGCAGAGAAGTGTCTGGCTCCAAGAGGCCTGATCCTTGTGGGAAGAGTGGGGACTGGCCTGTGTTCACCTCATATCTGGCCCCACACCACTACCAGGGCTATCTCAGATGAGTGGGCTTGGGGAGGACTGGCTCAGGAGCCTGAGAGAGGATAAGTCATTCCTTTCAGTTTCAGTCACTCATTCACAAATGCAATAGGTTGACATTTACCTTTATGACCTGGATCAAGATACAATGAAAAGCTCATCCAGACTGACATTGAGAGGACAAGGATTCCCAGATCCTAACAGTCTTGGGGGAGTCAAGCCTCCTGGGGTGCCCTTCATGGGGCCTAGGGTGAGGTCCTGACACCCAGTTGTGCCCTTATATGGCAGGGGAAGGGGATTCTGTGTCAGTTTGAGAAGGGACCTTTGGGAACCACAGGGAAATCTTAGAGCCTGGGGCCACATTAACAGGAGTAATATCCAGAATGGATGAGGGTACAGGCCCCCTGATAAGAAATGGGGACTTAGCCCTAGGACTACACTTTAAGAAAGAGTAAAACAAAATAGGCACAGTAAACTTTGAAGGGTAGTCCACTTTATGGAGGAGACCATTATGTCTTCTTCCCCTATGTCCCTTTTTGAACTTCCATGGGCTGCACTTCTAATTCAATACTTTAAAACTTGTTCATTAGCAAGTACTTATTGAAAATCTATTATATCTCAGGACTTGTTCTAAATTCTTTACAAATATTAACTCATGTGATAGTCTTCACAACAAGCTAATGAGATAGGTAGTGTCATTTTCTCCATTTTACAAGGCACCTGAGAAACACAGCTAGGAAATCATGGAGTCAGGATTTGAACCAAGGCTATCTGGATCCACAATTTCATCCTTATAACCACATACTGCAGGTAAGTTTTGTTTTTCTTTTGTTGTGCTGTGTTTGTGTTGGCTTTCCTCACCAGACTGTGTGACACCTGAGGGTTTGTGTGATGTTTGTGTGACAGCCAAGTTTCCAGCAGTCAGGATGTACAGGACATTGTGTGGGCATCCCTGAACAGATATTTAATTGGTAAATTAACCCTTCCCCCTTCCATCCTGGAGTGGGCATCCAGAGTGCCCTCAGTGTGGGTACCATGCACCATGAGTTTCTATGCTCCTGACCCCAGAAAGATATTTCTGAAAAGCTGGGAGAGGCTGAGGGGCCAGGATTCCATTCAGACCAGTATGGTCATCTCAAATTTTCCATTAGACAAAATCACTTTAGTTCTTAGAAATATTTTTAAAAGAAAAGATTTTATCACTATACAATAGATTACCACAGATGGTAACTGTAAAAATAAACAACAAAAATATCATATTTTTATCAATTCTAAAATGCCTTTTTTACATTTCAACATGTCAGAAATCAGGAATATGTCTTATAGTTATCAAGATGAGATGGCAGCATCCTTTCTTTCTTAAGGATTACCTAAAATAATGGTGTCACACACTATCTACAGCATCTGAGATCTGATGAGACATGGTAAAAAGTTATGAAACTTTCACATTTAAATTTAAAGAATAACTTTGCTTTAGGTAATCCTAGATCTATGCAATTGGTAGTGTTCTAAGTACTTCTCTTTTTTCCAACTTTACTGAAATATAATTTACATATAATACTGTATAAGTTTATTTAATGTTGCTGAAGATGAAATTGGATGATTTTATGCAAGTATCCAAGGAAAAATTGATCACACACCAAAACAAGACACACTGATAATTATAGGTGATTGAAATGCAAAAGCAGGAAATGAAGCAGAATCAAATGTCAGAAAATTTTGACTAAGGGTCAGAAAAGAAGCAGGAGATGGGTTTGTGGATTTTCTGTAAAGTCAACCATCTGTCCATCACAAACACATGTTTCAAACAACCAAACAGATGAGTGTTTACATGGACCTCACCAGATGGCCAATACTGAAATCAAATAGACTATGTAATTGGAAGCAGGAGATGGAAAAGTTGTATTCTCTCTGCCAAGCAGATTGTGGCACTGATCATGAACTGTTAATATCAAACAGTAGAGTAAATAATGACTACAAAAGAAATACACCTCACATAGTTAGAATCTTTTTCTCGTGATGAGAACTTTTAAGACATACTCTCTTAGTAACTTTCAAACACACAATGCAGTATTATTAACTATAGTCACCATGTTGTATAGTATATCTCCAGAACTTATTTATCTTATAACTGAAAGTTTGTATGTTTTGACCCCTTTCACTCATTCCCCATCCCCCACCTCCCACCACTGGCAATCACCAATCTTTTCTCTGTTTCTATGAGTTGCTTTTTTAGAATCCACATACAAATGAGATCATACAGTATTTGTCTTTCTCTGTCTGATTTATTTCATTTAGCATAATGCCCTCAAGGTCCATCCATGTTATTGTAAATAACAGAATTTCCTTCTCTTTAATGGCCAATCTCAAGCACTTCTTAGGGGCCATCTCACTTAACTTTCACTAGGCCCCTTGTAGAAAACCCTGTCACTGGTAAGGACACTCAAGCCCAGAGAAGGCAACTAACCGGCTTGGGTCATCCACCTAGGGTTAGGATGCCAAAGCCTATGAGGACAGCAGCTGGGGCATTCCTCATGTTCATGCTGCCCTGTTCTTCCCAGGGTCCCTTCCCTGTGTTCACTAACCCAATCCACAATAAGGACACATACAAGAATTAACCAATGAATGCATAAATAAGTGGAACAGCAAATCAATCAACCAATCTCTCTCTTTCAATCTCTCTCTCTCTCTCTCTCTCTCTCTCTCTCTAAATCTATCAATACATAAAAATTTTAAAATCAACTCCTGACAGGACACTTGCCTCACTTCCTCCTCTCAGAAATACTCCCCTTCATCCCCCTGACCCCCAGCTCTGGCAGGAACCATCCTGGACTCCCAGTCTGGATCTGGAGTTTCACCTCGATCCCAGAGATTTTCAGTTCTGCTCTAACAGAGACTTTATGACAGATCCCTATCTCAGGGAAGAGCTATGTCTGTCCTGCACAATGCTCTATGCTTGCAGGAAGCAGAGAAGGTCCTGAAGGGCTCCTCTGAGGCTGGGCTGGGTGCTTGGAGGGAAGACACAAATGGGAGTGTGAGGGGATAACAGACCTAATGAATAGAGCTGGGAGAAGGGGCTAAAGAGGCTCATGGGGTGGAAGGACAGGCCTGGTGGCCTGTGAGAGGAGATTTGGGAACAAATGTGTTGAGGTGTCCAGAAGTCCTGGTCCAAACATCATCATTCATGCTCGGCTGCCCACCCCCAAACCCCCACAGATGCCCAGTGGAAATTTCTACTCTCCCTGGCTGCCTCTAGCTCACCCTCAATAACCAAGGTCACTTTAATGGGGGACAAGATTGTTGAGCTTGCCTGTTAAGTCATACCCAGGTGTGTTGCGGGTCATAATCCTGAGTTATATAGATTAAACCACAAATAGAAGATACCATGATCTGTGTGTGCGAAAGAGAGAGTGGGAGAGACAGAAACAGAGAGAGATAAAGAGAAAGAGAGAGAGGGAGGAAAGGAGGAAGAAGAGAGAAAGAGAATATCAGAGGCAGAAACAGAGAGGTGGAGTCAAGCACCCTCTCTGTAGGCCCATAAATGGTAGTGATTTGGCCACTAACAGACCCTCAAATCCATCCTACAGTTCTAGCTCCATAAATAATCTATTCTGAGGAAGCGTCCCCTGACACCTCTGGGGGTCATCATCATAACCTGAAGCACTGCCTAAGGGCACAGCCTGTGGAGAAAGCTCCAGTTCTAACTCTGGCTCCTCTACTTTTTCCTATCTATATGACACTGGAAAAATCATAGAACCTTGCTGGGCCTCAGACTCTCACTTGTGAAGTGGGGATAGTGGCACCTATAATCCATACAAAGCACTGGCACATGGCAAGCCTAGAATGAACAGTAACTTATGATCAACACTGTCAGTATTATTACTCCTAGTGGCCATTGACTGTTGTATTTTTCTACTTTGTGGGATGGGGACCTTGCTACTCTCAGATGTACAGCCTATCTATCCACTTCTGTGGACAAGTGTGGGGGCAGTGACAGTCACCATAAAGGACTGAGGGGGAGAAAAGGAGGTATGATACACAGAATAACAACCTCCCCCAAAATGTGTGCATTCTAATCCTCCAAACCTGTGAATGTCACCTTATATGGCAAAAGAGACTTTGCAGATGTGATTAAGTATCTTGAGATGGGGAGATTTTCCTGGATTGTCTGATGGCCCCCAATGTAAGATCAGAAGGATCCTCATAAGTGAAAGAAGGAGGCAGGAGATTCAGTGTCCATATGACCATATTCTGGGTCATAACAAAATCTTAAATTTAAAAGAACTAAAATAATGTGCATTATGTTTTCAGGCCATAATGAACACAACTAGAAATCAATGACAGAAAGTATCAGGAAAATCCCCAAATGTTTGAAATTTAAAGACACTTATAAATAACCTATGGGTACATCAAGGAGTAAGTTACAAAGCAAATCAGAAAATATTTTAATTAAATGGCACTGAAAACACACAAAAAAATGTGTAATACACAGCTACAGCAGTGCTTAGAGAGAAAATTATGGCATTAAATGCTTATGTTAGAAAATAAAATTGTAGGAGAGGAAAAAGTTTCCTTTGACTCTTTTAGTGTGCCTGGCTGGGTCTGAAAATTAAACTGACAAAGACAGATTAATAGGAGAAAAGCATATAAATTTATTTTAGTGTAAGTTTTACATAACACAGAAGCCTTCAAAAGGAAGGGAAGACCTTAAGAAACCGTGAAACCTAAATATCTTTAAGTTAGGTTTGATGAAGAGTGGACAGTTATGGAGAACTATGATAGGTAAGAGAGTATGAGGTAAGCATAGCCAACTAGGTGAACTTAGCAGTGCTTGTTCATTAGGATTCTTCTCAGTATCTCTTTGTCTTCAGAGATAAGGAAGCTCCTTTCCTCTGGGTATAGGGAGGGCACCTCTCACCTGAGGGATTTATGACATGTCAGGAAAGAAGGATCAGAGGAAAGGTCACACTGACCTTCCTGCTTCTGCCATTTTCTCAAACTCCTTCATCTTAAAATATTCAATATACCAATATGCTGTATTTTGGGGCAGCATGTCCTGAAGCCCATCAAGGTCTGACATCAATGACCTAAGCTTCCACCTTATTAAATTAGAAAAAGACAAACCTAAAGCAAGCTGAAGGAAGGAAATAAAGATAAGAAAATAAATCAATAAAATAATTAAAACAATGATAATAGATAAAAATCAATGAAACCAAAACCTAGTTCCTTGGAAAGATCAATAAAACTGATAAAATTGTAGCCAGAGTGACCAAAAACACAGAAAGGGCAATTACCAATATGAAGAGTAAAAGAGGGAGACACAGGGAGAAATGGGGAGTTAATTGGGTTCAGGGGTTCAGATTTGCAAAATGAAAAACACTTCTGGAGATTATGATGATAATTCACAACAATGTAAATGTACTTAATGCCATAAAATTGTACACTTAAAAATGGTTTAGATGGTAACATATGTTATTATATTTTAACACAATTTAAAAATAATTTTTTCACTATGCAATTGCTGTTACCAGTACACCTAGAAAAGCAGACTGTTTCAGTGGAGGAGGAAATGCTACAAATACTTGTCCTGTGAGTCCTGGAATCCCAGGGGCCCCTGGCCCTGAATCACCTGAGGATTCTGGAATTAAGCAACCTGGAGGGGCTGGTACTTCTTTTTAGAATTCCTCACAGGATTCTGAGCCCCATGATACCTAGCAGATGCATCTGGTGGTCTCTGGTCCTACTAAGGCCTTTGTCTTTGTGACACAGACCAATTTGTGCAATTATTTACCTTACCTGGGATGATAATCCCAGAAACCCAGATAAGTATCTCTTCTCCTAGGTGCCCTGACTGAAAGGGCTCACACCAGTCTTCAGCATGGCTTCTGACCTAGCCACACACCTCCTGACAAAAGTCTGAGATCCAAAGTGTCTTATCAATAGAAAGACATTTCCAACCACTTTTAATGGGCAGATTCAATTCTAAACTGACCAGACATCAGAGATTTATCTTTTTCTCTAAGAAAACAAATCTCCTCACCTTTCTTGGTTGCTCACATATTCTGTCCTCCATTTGAGTGCCTCCTCACTCAAATTTCTAAATCAAAGACAGTCATCAGGTGACTTGGAGGAAAGCAGACATCAACCAGGTTTCCCTGGCTTCTTGCCTCATGTTTAGCTTAGCTCAATGAAAGTTGACTTCAACACAACCTAAGAATTCTTGCTCCTCATGGACTATGTATTGTCCTTTTCAAAAGCTTATTGTGAGGTTGGAGACTGTCAGTACCTGTAAGTCTCTGGACAACATACAACTCAAGTGCTATGTAACCTTTTCCAAAGGGGAGGAAAAGGATGAGTTTCCAATATTTTGTAGGAAGTTGCCATAATTTTGGTATCAGGACCCAATGAAGAGCCCTTAATGTGGTTAAGATGTATGCTTATGTTTTAGGCCTCCATTAATTAAGAAAAAGTAGAAGTGTAGTTTTTTTATCTTTTTAAAATTTTGATAAAAGTAAAAGAAAAGTAGATTTCTTTTAAAAATTAAAAATATCTTGGAAAGCAAGCGGTTGATAAAAAAGCAATCAGTGGAAGACTTGAAAAAACAAACAAGTTGAGCAAATCTTCCAGAAAGTTAAATAAACAGACAAAAGAAGTGAAATAATTTTTTTTAAAAGCCTTAGTAGGGGTGGTCTGAATTAGATTAAGAAAATTTCCAGATATGGAGAACAGAGAAAATTATCAAAGAACTGATACAAGAATGCTTCTAAAAAATGAAGGCCATGAGTATCCAGCACAAAGGAATAAAGACTTACACAAAAGTATATTACCATGAAATTTCAGAATACCAAAAGATTAAAATAAAGTAAATAGTAAATCTTTTCAAAAGAAGACAGACTTCCAGTCAAGATGGTAGTATAGGCAGACATGGCTTGCCTCTTTGCACAAACACATCAAAATTACAACTAAAATATAGAACTACCATCACTCAGGAACATCAGAAATGGAGCTGAATGGAAGTCTGACAATTACAAAATTGAGTTGAATGGAAGTCTGACAACTATGGAATTAAAGAAACCATGTCCATCCATACTGGTAGGAGGGGCACATATGTGGAACGGGCTGCTTCCACACCTACATGTATATAAATTTGGGAAGGATATCTCAGGAGCAGAGCCTCAGACCCACGCTAGGCCCACAGCCCAAGATTTCAGTGCCAGGAAGATAACTCCCCATAACTTTTGTCTGTAAAAACCAGCAGGGATTGGGTCGAGGAAAGAAACTGCTGGAGCCCCAAGCAGTTCCTTTTGAAGAACCCACACACAGACTCACCTACTCAGACTCACTCTCTCTGAACTCCAGCACCAGGGTAGCAGCTTGAAAGGCACCAGTGGCATACAGGGAGGAAATGAAGTGTCTGGCATCAGAGCAAGCAAAGGCCATTGTCCCGTTGCTAAACCCACCCCCCACACAGCCAGTAAGTTGGTGCCATACCTGAGACTCCATCAACCTGGCTAACACTGTTTGACCCATCTTGGAGATGCCCAGAGACTCTGTCCCACCCAACTTATGGGCCCACCCAAGCTGCTTTTCTATATGAACGCCTGGTCTTGGCTCCTAAATCCCATCAAACAAGGAACAGCTGGCTTCAGTGGGCATTAGTGGCAGCCAGATTAAATTCACATCTTAGATTTGCCTAGAAATCTCCAAACCCAGTACAAATATCAACCATATGAGATTGCTTTATAGCTGAGGCAGGGTTCCCTGGGCAAAACACAGATGGGGGCTAACCTTGGCCTGCACCATCCAGGGAAACCCCAGAGCCTGCACACCCAGTGGACAGCTACGGACCACATCAGAGCACCACCACCCTGCTCCTACACAACTGATCCTCCATGGAGGGTGCAGGTTGGTGGTCAGTGGTCACAGCCAGTCCTTGCAGCTGACTGGCCTGGGTAAATATCTTCCATTGATCTGCCAACAGCAACCAGGGCTCAACTACAAGAGGAGGGTGTACTCAGCCCCATGAAGGGTGTACCTCAAACCCAGGTTGGGTGACAGGGGAGGTTGCGCCACTGGGCCCTATAGGACATCTACTACATTAGGCCACACTACCAAGACACAGAGTCAAAGCACCTCTACCTAATACATAGAAACAAACACAGGGAGGCTGCCAAAATGAGGAGACAAAGAAACAGGGCCCAAGTGAAAGGACAAATCAAAACTCCAGAAAAAGAGCCAAATGAAATGGAGATAAGCAATCTATCAGATTCAGAGTTCAAAACACTTGTTATAAGGATGCTCAACGAACTTAGTGAGGACCTCAACAGCATAAAAAAGATCCAACCAAAAATGAAGATACACTAATTGAAATAAAGAACAGTTTTCAGGAAAACAACAGTACAGTGGATGAAGCCAAGAATCAAATCAATGACTTGGAACATAAGGAAACAAAAAACAATCAATCAGAACAACAAGAAGAAAAAAGAATCCAAAAAATGAGGATGGGGGCAAGCAGCCTTGGGACAACCTCAAGAGGTCCAACATTCTCATCATAGGGGTGCCAGACCAGAAGGAGAAGAAAAAGAGCAACATATTGAAAATCTATTTGAAAAATAGTGAAAGAAAACTTCCCTAATTTGGTGAAGGAAATAGACATGCAAGTCAAGGAAACATAGAGTCCCAATTATAATGGACACAAAGAGGCCCACTCCAAGATACATCATAATTAAAAGGCCAAAGGTTCAAGATAAAGAGAGACTGTTACAAGCAGCAAGAGGAAAGAAGTTAGTTACCAGATGGTTGCTAGATGGGAACCGGGAGAGGGAGAATGGGTGAAGAAGTAAGAGTATTAAGTACAAATAGGTAGTTACAGATTAGCCATGGGAATGTAAAGTACAGACAGTATAGGAAATAGAGTAGCCAAAGAACTAATACACATGACCCATGCACATGAACAATGGTGGGGGTATTGCCTGAGGGAGTGGGGGAGTGCTGGGTGGAAAGAGATAAAGGGGGAAAAATCAAGACAACTGTAATAGCATAATCAATAAAGTAGAGTTAAAATAATAAAATTAAAAGAAGACAAACAATCCAATAAAACATGCATCTTGGCTCATCTGTCTCAGTGGATTGAGTGCCAGCCTACAAACCAAAGGGTTACTGGTTCGATTCCCAATCAGAGCATATGCCTGGGTTGTGGGCCAGGTCCCCAGTTGGGGGTGCATGAGAGGCAGCCACACATTGATGGTTCTCTTTCTCCCTCCCACTCCCTCTGTCTAAAAATAAATAAATAAAATCTTTTTATTTTTTTAAAGATTTTATTTATTTTATCTTTAGAGGGGAAGGGAAGAAGAAAGGGAGAGAAATATCAATGTGTGGTTGCCTCTCGTATGACTCCTGCTGGGAAATGGCCTGCAACCCAGGCATGTGCCCTGACTGGGAATTCAACCACGATCCTTTGGTTCGCAGGCCCGCGCTCAATCCACTGAGCTACACCAGCCAGGGCTAAATAAAATCTTTTTAAAAATAAAACATGTACAAGAAATGTGAACAGACAAGAATATGCATGGATGAGAAATTATCATATGAAATATGCTCAAACAAGGTGAAATGCAAAGTAAAAACATAAGGAGGTATCACTGCACACCTTTTAGAATGGCTAAAATTAAAAGACTGATCATCCCAAGTGTTCATGGAGATGTAAAGCAAACAAAACCCTCATACACTGGTGGGAATGCAAAATTATACAGTCATTTTGGAAAATATTTTGTCAATTTGCTAATAAAGCTGTACGAAAATTAACTTCAGGTAAATTAAAGAAAAATAACTTATGGGGCAAGCAGAGCGAAGCACTTATGGTGAATGTGAATTAAAGCAAGACAATATTAAAAGCAAAAAGATAAATATAATGAGAAGTACACAGAGGTTCTAGGAGTCTTGGTTTGAAAACTAGCTGCGCCAGAGACTGGTAATTTCACAATTAATAAATACTTCTCTTATCCTCAATTACCTCATCTATAAAAAAATAATTAAGCAGTGAGATTATTTTTAATGAAAAGGAGGATAATGAACGGAGAGATTGAAATGTATTTATAGTGAAGCACTACATAGAGCCCACACATCATCTCCTGGGAGAAGTTATTCCTAACCACCTGGGTTATAAGGTTCCCGTCTGTGTTCTGAACATCCCCTGGCTCATGCCTGCCATGGCCATCATCACACTTGTTCCATCATTATCTTCTGGATGGTTCATTGCTCATTAACTCCGAGCTCTCTGAGAACTTATATCCTGCATGAATCATTCCTATCTCCTCACAGCCTGCCTAGACCAAAGTCTGGAGCCTGATTCACAGCAGGTGCACAGACAAGGGTTTTGGGGGGTTTTGTTTATTTTGTTTGTTTTGTTTTGTTTTGTCTAAGTGGTGATGACACATGCTACTCACATAATCAAGTATAGCCAGTGACTCAGTTCAGGACACACTATCTCAAAATATGGCACCTTAGCATATTAAATATTTCAAACTGAAGAAATGTGAGAAACTTCATGTGCAAGCAGAATTTTTCTGGCCTTCCCCTGAAGCAGGTCATAAGACCCTCTTTCATGTGAGGTACTTTCCTTGTACACAGAGAAAAGAAGTATCCTTGTCTCAAACTATAGGAACACTGACAGGAATGTGAATGAACAAGCCTTGCTGTCTACTACACTTAGCTCATACCCCTTTTTGTCCTACCACATTTTACCATGACTGTCTGCGCTTCATCAAATCTAGCATAAAAACACTCAGGTTTAACCACTTCTTTGGGTCATATAAAACTTATTATATTTAATAAATGATATTTTTCTCTTGTTAATCTGTCTTTTGTTATGCAGGCCCAGCTAAGAACTTAGAATGGTAGGGGAAAATATATTTTTCCTCCCTATATCATTATTTTTTTCCCTATGTCACCTTGGTCTCCATTTCCTGATCTGTAAGGAGATAAACTCATTCCCAGGAATGTTGTGGGGATACAATAAAAATGCATTTAAAATGCTTAGAGTGGTGCTGGGTAAAGATCTAGGACTGAAACTCCTATTATTTTTATAATTATAAAGATGTATAACAATATACATTGTTATACACTATAGTTATATTAGTAAGTATATATACTTCACATAATACTTTATTTTTATTTTTTAATATTTTATTGATTATGCTATTACAGTTGTCCCATTTCTCTCCCATCATTCCCCTCCACCCTTCACACCCCCTCCCACCCACATCCCCCCCTTTAGTTCATGTCCATGTGTCATAACTTCTTTAGCTTCTACTTTCCCCACACTATTCTTGCCCTCCCCCTGTCTATTTTCTACCCACCATCAATGCTACTTATGCTCTGTATCTTTTCTCCCTCTCTCCTCCTCCCACTCCCCTGTTGCAAACCCTCCATGTGATCTCCATTTCTGTGTTCCTGCTACTGGTCTAGCTGTTTGCTTAGTTTGCTTTTGTTTTAGGTGTGGTTGTTAATATCTATGAGTTTGCTGTCTTTTTACTGTCCTATTTTTTATCCTCTTTTCCTTAGATAAGTCCCTTTAACATTTCATATAATAAGGGCTTGGTGATGATGAACTCCTTTAACTTGACCTTATCCGATAAGCACTTTATCTTCCCTTCCATTCTAAATGACAGCTTTGCTGGATAGAGCAATCTTGGATGTAGGTCCTTGACTTTCATCACTTGGAATACTTCTTTCCAGCCCCTTCTTGCCTGCAAGGTCTCTTTTGAGAAATCAGCTGACAGTCTGATGGGAACTCCTTTGTAGGTGACTGTCCCCTTATCCCTTGCTGCTTCTAGGATTCTCTCCATTTTAATCTTAGCTAATGTAATTATGATGTGCCTTGGTGTGTCCCTCCATCGGTCCACCTTTTTTGGGACTCTCTCAGCTTCCTGGACTTCCTGGAAGACTGTTTCCTTTGCCAGATTGGGGAAGTTCTCCTTTATTATTTGTTCAAATAAGTTTTCCACTGGTTGCTCTTCTTCTTCCCTTTCTGGTACCCCTACAATTCGGATGTTGGGACATTTAAAGATGTCCTGGAGTTTCCTAAGCCTCTCCTCATTTTTTTTTTGAATTCTTGTTTCTTCATTCTTTTTTGTTTGTTTGTTTGTTCCTTCTGGTCCACTCCATTGACTTGAGTCCCAGTTTTCCTCCCATCTCTGTTGGTTCCCTGTGCGTTTTCCTTCATTTCACTTATTGTAGCCTTCATTTGTTCATCTAATTTGTGAGCAAAATCAACCAATTCTGTGAGCATCCTGATCACCAGGGCTTTGAACTGTGCATCTGATAGGTTGGCTATCTCTTCGTTGCTTAGATCAATTGGCTCTGGGGCTTTGATTTGTTCTCCTGTTTGAGCCATTTTTGTTTGTTTTGTTTTTTTGGTCTGGTCACACCTGTTACATAGTGAGGGGCGGAGCCTTAGGTGTTCCCAACGGCAGGGCAGCCCAGTTGCTGGGTTTTGACACTGTATGTCAGAGCGGGTTGCAAGAGGGAACAATGGCTCTTGCTCCACTCTCTCTCGTATTCCAGTCCCTTCCACCGCTTCCCCTTTGCCTGGATTATCTGTGTGTGAATGTGGGACCAGCCCCCTTGTGTGGCCTCACTGGGTCTGCATAGTTGCCACCCTGTGCCTGGGGTCTGCTAGCCACCACCTGCACGCCTGGGATCTGCCAACTGTTGCTGCCTGCATGCCCGGGTCTGCCAACCTCCACTTTTTCCTGCCGGGACTCTGCCCCTCTTACTGGTCTGGATGAATTGTTGTTGGGCTTCTGTACAGTTCAATTTTCTGTCAGTTCCGGTTATTTTCTTGTTTCTAAATCTTTGTTGTCCTTAATTTTGGTTGTGAGAGTAGGCACAGTGTGTCCACCTACGCCTCCATCTTGGCCGGATGTCTCCCCTATATAATTATTAAACCAGCATTTTGTTTACTGGAAATAATGCACTGCTAATGAGAGATCATAGGAAATCTTTCTGCAAACTTCTGTTCTCTTAGAGGGGGCTATGCAGGAAAAGGTTAACTCAGCAGCCTTAGGTTTCTCAAATAATGCACATTCCAAAGAAAAGCCTGTCTCCAGGACTGGTCCTTGGCTAGATCCTAAGAGATAACCTCAGAGCCCTTAAAATATTTTGCCTGAGTGTTTTGCATGCTTGAGACAGGCCATGTTGTACCAGTGGAATGAGGAAGTTTATCTTAACAATGTGATTTATGGTAAATGTCTGATTTTGTTCTGGGGAGATGGGGTCTGAGTAGCTGGGGGCAGTCATACAAGCTCTGCATGCCTATGTGACTGATTCCCAATAAAAACCATAGAAACCAAGGCTAAGATGTGCTTCCCTGGTTGAGAACACTTCACATGTGTTGTCACACATCACTGGGAGAATACAAAAGCATGTGTCCATGCAACTGTACTGGGAAGGGACACCTGGGAAAGGAGTCTTGAACCTGATTTGTCCTGAAACTCACCCCATGTGCCTTTTCTCCTTGCTGATTCTAATCTGTATCCTTTCACTATAATAAACCAAATCACGAATATAACAGCTTCCAAGTCCTGTGAGTCCTTATAGCAGATCACCAAGTCTGAGGGTGGTCTTGGGATCCCTGGCACAGGGAGTTTTTGATCTTTATCCCACACTTTTTTCCAGAAGTAACTCATATCAGTGTATTGCCTAATTTTATATTTATAATGAATCTCGGTGAATACTACTTTATCAGATCAACCTTTAGGCAAGACCTGCATTGACTAATTCATTAAAGTCTGATGACTTTATGAATTACTCATATACAAAGGAGCTGATGAACAGACTAGACTCAATATTTTTTTAATAAATACAACACAGCCAACCTGGTTATATTAGTTTTAAGTGTGAGGAAGTATAGATATCCCTCTGCTTTATATCAACAGAATGTGAACCCAGTGATCAGTGGATTTGGAAAGTCCAGTTGACCTCTTTCATGAGTCCCTCTCTTTGTTTTCTTCTTACTTCATGGCCACTCTACTCAATTCTTTTTTTCTACATCCCTTCCCTGTGCTCCTTCTTTGCACTTCAACTGCTCTTCTATTTATATGTGTCTCCATACCAGTGTGACATTCCCCCATGGCAAGCACCATATGTTATCAGTATGTTATCTCACTTATTTATCATAGGGGTCATTCAGTGTAAATATTGTGATTCTTATTTTAGAAATAAGGAAACAGGCCCTCAATGGTGTGGCTCAATGGGTTGGGTGATGGTCTCACAAACTAAAAGGTTGCCTGTTGGATTCCCAGTCAAGGCACATGCCTGGGTTGGGGGCCAGGTCTCCAATTGAGGGCATACGAGAGGCAACTGATCAACATTTCTCTCATTCATCAATGTTTATCTCCCTGTTTCTCCCTTCCTTTCCCTCCATCTGAAAACAAATAAGTAAAATCTTTTTAAAAAAAGAAATGGGGAAACAGTTCCAAAGGACATAGAAACATTTCTCACCATCACACAGTCAGTGTATGTCAAAGCAAGGATTGAAACCCATGATTATTTCATGCCATATCCTTTAAGGAGACAGAGTGGGTGGAATCCAAGTCATTTTTGCCTCCACAAGTCCCCCTGGTATCTTCATGCCTTCTACATAGGTTCTAATCCTTTCACCCAGCTTTACGGTCTAGTACTGCCCACATATTTTATGGCAAATTGGGATACCCTACCAAATTAGTCTCATTTTTTTTTTATCTGAACAATTGATTTTCAGTCCTTTTGGGTCAGGGAATGTTTTTAAACCTCTGTAAGAGAGAGAAATAATTTCTGTTTATATTATCATGTCATTCTTAGTAGGGTCTTTCTTTCAGAACTCTTTTTGGGCAGTGTGAAGATATAAGTGGGGGCTTAGACACATAACTTGCTGTCAAGGCATATAGTAATAGGACTGTAAGGCTGGAATCAGGCAGTTGGGAGGCTTCTGAGTAAGATATGGTGGCTGTAAGACCAACGGAGTATTTTGTGGAAGGAATAAAGAGATTTGTGGCTGCTCCCTCCCCACTTCTGAATAACTTTGAATAACAACTGTATTTGCAAGGGATGTTGTAGCATTTTGCCATAAGGCTTGTGGCATAAGTTCTTTTCTCCTCTCCCCATAAACTGTGCCAAATAGCTTTAGTATTCTAGATATATTTTTCTCTGGTGCAATAATAAAAGCATGTTATTATTTTTAAATGTTTGTTTTTGTATCAATGATTTCATCTGAGATACCATGTGAGGTCTGCATGCCAAATATTGGAAAACCACTTCCTTCAATGGAAGAGCAAAACCTTTTAAGTCAAATATATACATTTTTATTTTAAAAATCAGATTATAATTAAAGTTATCATATATACCACCAGTTATTCTGTATTTAACACTTTCAGGAACTTTTTTTTTTTAACTTAGAACTTGAACTCCCAAACCTGCTTCTTACTGAATTCGGTTATAGATTTTGTGTACACTCTGGCCACCTTTATTATTGTGAGGATTAAATGAAGTCATACACATATGGAACTTAGCTCAGAGAAGTGGTAATGAATAGTATACACCCTGTAAATGTGCATTGTTATTATTCCTGTTGTTCTGAAAGATCTCAATAAGTGCAGCTATTGTCATAAGTGTACACAGCTGAGCATCTGGTCAGCTCATTCACAACCATGGAGGAGAGATTGAAATTACTCAGGCTAGTAAACAGAACCATGACTTTACCTTCTGGGTGTAGAAGATCAATATCAGCATAGAATCAGGAGCAGGTAGCTTTCTGAGTGACAGCATCGTTAGAGACATCTTGCAGGAAAGATGGGCACCTCGCAAAGGCAGAAGTGACAGGGACCTGAAGCATCCCCTCCTGTCCCTGCCCTGTAAGTAGGGTCTGATACTGAAAAAGAAGATGCAATCCAGAAAGAGCTGATCACAGGAAAGACTCTCGCTGCATTCTTTCCAGTCTTATGGAGACTGCTGTTCCAAGAACAGAAGAGTTTTTATATACCAATTCATTATTTCCAGATGACATGATACTGTATATAGAGAACCCTAAAGATTACACCAAAAAAAGTCCTAGAACTTATAAATGGATTCAGTAAATTAGCAGGATACAAAATAAATGTTCAGAAATCAGTTGCATTTTGTATACCAATAATGAACTGTCAGAAGAGGAAACTAAGAAAATAATCCTATTTATAATTATCTCAAAAAAATACAAAATACCTAGGAATAAATTTAACCAAAGAGGTAAGAGACTTGTACTCAGAAAATTATAAGACACTGAAGAAAGGAACTGAAGATGATACAAATAAATGGCAGCAGATAGTGTACTTATGGATAGGAAGAATTAACATTAGTAAAATGTCCATACTACCCAAAGCAATCTATAAATTCAACACATATTTCACAGAACTACAACAAATATTCCAAAATTTTATGTGGAACCACAAAAGACCCCAAAGAGCCAGAGCAATCTTGAGAAAGAACCAAGTTGGAGGTATCATGCTACCTGATATCAAACTATACTACAAGGCCATAGTAATCAAAATAGCATGATAATGTCATAAAAACAGATGCTGCCATAGTAAGCAAAATAGCATGATACTGTCATAAGAACAGGAGAGCCCAGAAAACCCATACCTATGTGGCCAATTACTATTTGACAAAGGAGGCAAGAACATACAATGGGATAAAGACAGTATCCTCAATAAATGGTGTTGGGAAAATGGGACATACCCATGCAAAAAATGAAACTAGACCTTCTTTACCATACACAAAAGAAATGCAAAATGGATTAAAGACTTCAATGTAAGGCCCGTAGACACACGAAAAGATGCTCAATGTCACTAGCCATCAGAGAGATGCAAATTAAAACCACAATGAGATACCACTTCACACCAGTCAGAATGGCCATCCATAAACAAATCAAAAAACAACAAGTGCTGGCGAGTATGTGGAGAAAAGGGAACCCCTAGTACGCTGCTGGTAGGAATGCAGACTGGTGCAGCCACTGTGGAAAACAGTATGGAATTTCCTCAAAAAACTAAAAATGGAACTGCCTTTTGACCCAGCAATTCCACTGCTGGGAATATACCTTAAGAATCCTGAATCACCAATTCAAAAGAACTTATGCACCCCACTGTTCATAGCAGTGCTATTTTCAATAGCCAAGTGCTGAAAACAGCTTATTTGCCTGTCAGTGCATGAATGGATCAAAAACTGTGGTATTTTTATATAACGGAATATTACACAGTAGAAAGAAAGAAGGAGCTCCTACCTTTTGTAATAGCAGGGATAAAACTGGAGAACATTAGGCAAAGTGAAATAAGCCAGTCAGTGAAAGACAAATACCATATGGTCTCACCTACAAGAGGAATCTAATGAACAAAATAAACTAAGGAGCAAGATAGAACCAGAGGCATGGAAACATGGAACAGACTGACAGTGACCAGAGGGGAGGAGGGAGAGGAATAATGCTGGAAAGAAGGGGAAGGGACTAAAGATCATGTATAAGTGACCCATGGACATGGACAACAGTGTGGGATTGACTGTGGGAGTGGAGGGTGGGCTGGGTGGAGGAGGGCTAAGAGGGGAAATTTGGGACAACTGTAATAGAATAACAATAAAAACATTTTTAAAGACTCAAAACCACCCTGGCTGGTGTGGCTCAATGGATTGAGCACCAGCCTGTGAACCAAAGAGTCACTGGTTCTATTCCCAGTCAGGTCACACACCTGGGTTGCGGGCCAGGTCACCAGTGGGGGGCACACTGCACATTGATGTTTCTCTCCCTTTCTTTCTCCCTCCCTTCCCCTCTGTCTAAAAAATAAATAAATAAAATCTTTTTTTAAGACTCAAAACCATGAAACTACTAGGAGAAAACATAGGCAGTAAAATCTCTTAGCAATATTTTTTCTGATATATCTCCTTGGTCAAGGAAAACATAAATAAATAAATAAATAAATAAATAAATAAATAAATAAATAAGCAAATGAGACTCCATAAATGTAAAAAGGTTTTGCATAAGGGAAACCATCAACAAAATAAAAAGACAGCCTACTGAGTGAAAGAAAATATTTCCCAATGATACATTTGATAAGGGGTTAATATCCAAAATTTATAAAGAATTCATACAAATCAACACCAAAAGAAAAAACAAGTAATCCTTTCAAAAATGGGCAGAGGACTTGAATAGACACTTCTCCAAAGAGGACATTTACGTGGCCAATAGACATATGAAAAGACGTTCAACATCACTAATCATCAGAGAAATGCAAATTAAAACCACAATTATCACCTCACACCTGTCAGAATAGTTATCATCAATAAATCAACAGAAAATGAGAGGATGCCTGCCAAGATGGAGGCACACATAGATATGCTTCACTTCCTCACACAAACAAAAGAAGGATAACAACCAGGGGTGGAGACAGGAAGCTGGGGCAGCAAGGATACACAACAAGGTGGCAGCTGGCAGACCAGGATATCCCACATTCACGTGCAGATAACACAGGAGGAACAACCAGAGGGCGAGACAGACAACTCAACCCAGGGTTCCAGCATAGGAAACTAAAGCCTCAGAAGCTCTGGCTGTAAAAACTTGCAGAGGTTGCAGCAGTGAGAGAAACTCCCAGCCTCACAGGAGAGTCTGTTAGAGGGGCCCGCAGGATCTTAGAACATACACTAGCCCACCCACCTAGGGAACAGCACCTGAAAGGGCACAATCGGCTTGTGGAAAGTGAGGGAAGTGACGAAAAGCCAGGCTACTCTTCATAGACCACCGAGAATCAATATTTTTACCATTCCTCATGGAATGTAGACCCCTTACCACAATATAGGTCCCTTCTGTCTCCCTCTTTATGTTATAATTAGCTTATGTACATCCACATACATTGAAATCCCATCAGACAATGTTTTAACTTTTACTTTCAATCCTCAAGTATATTTTAATTAATTCAAAAGAGAAAAACAATCTTTTGTATTTGGCCAAATATTAACCCATTTTTGCTGCTCTTCATTCCTGATGTCCCAGCTTGCCTTCTGGTATCATTTTCCTTCTGTCTGAAGAATTTCAATGGCAATTCCTCTAGGTCTGCTAACAACACATTCTTTTTGTTTTCTGTCATTGTGAATTTTTTTTACACATTTATTCCTGAAGGATATTTTGCTGAATGTAGAATTCTGGGTTGACAGTTCTATTCTTTCAGCATTTAAAACATGTTGAGGGCAGGCTTCTAATCAAGATTGTGGCATAGGCAGACATGGCTTGCCTCTTCACACAACCACACCAAAATTAGAACTAAACTGTAGAACAACCATCACTCAGAAACATCAGAAATTGAGTTGAATGGAAGTCTGACAACTATAGAATTAAAGAAATCACATCCATCCAGATTGGTAGGAGGGGTGCAGACACACAACAGGCTGGAATCTTACCTATGTGTGGTGGATAAAAATTTGGGAAAGATATCTTGGGAGCAAGGAGTCCCAGCCCCACACCAGACCACCCAGCACAGGGTCCCACTGCCAGGAAAGTAAGTCCCCATAACTTCTAGCTATAAAAACCAGTGGGGGTTGGGTTGACAGAAGAAACTGTGGGATTCTCTGCCTCTCCTCTTAAAGGGTCTCGAACTGCACATGGACTTACCCAGACTCACTCCCTCTGGGCTCCAGCACTGGGGCAGCACCTTGAGGGGTACCAGTGTCATATGGGGAGGAACTGAAATGTCCAGCATTAGGGCAAAAGCTATGGGACAGCTTCTTCCCAGACAGAGCTGCAGACAGTGGCCACTATACCCTTGCTCTGAGCCCTCCCCAACACAGAACCACAGAGTGGTAGCATCATATGTGAGTATCCATAAGCCTGGCTCACATGGTAAGCCCTGCCCTAATGATTACCTAAGGGCCCGTCCCATCCAACTTGCAGGCCCACCAAGCAACCCTCCCACCCTGGTAACAGTGGCTTTCCCATATGAAGGGTCGGGGTAGGTACAGGCTTCAAACCTTCCTAAATCCACTCAAATGAGCAAAAGCTGAGCCTAGCCCCCATATCTCTCACCAAGTGGCCACAGGCCTGGCACTAGCAGTAGCAATCTGCAGGTCACTTTATAGCTTATGCCAAGTGACCCCACACAGAACACAGGTGGTGGCTGACCTTAGACTGCACCACTCAGGAAACTCCAGAGCCTGCACATCCAGTGGACATTCACAGACAATGTCAGAGTACCACCCAACTACCTCCACACACTACGGAGGGAGGTGGTTGCTGGCCAGGGGACACAGGGAGTCCTACCAGCTATCTAGACTGGGTAAATCCCTCCCATTGATCTGCAGACAGCAAGCAAGACTCGTATACAAGAGGAAGAAGTACTCAGCCCACATGGAGGGAGCACACAGCTTGGGTGATAAGGAAGGGTGCCACAGGACCCTATAGGAAACCTACTACATTAGGGCACACTACTACATAAGACACAGAGTCAAAGCAGCTCTACCTAATACATAGAAAGAAACACAAGGAGGCTGCCAAAATGAGCAGACAAAGAAACATTATCCAAATGAAAGAATAGAACAAAAGTCCAGAAAAAGAACTAAACAAAATGGAAATAAGCAATCTATCAGATGCAGAGCTCAAACCACTGGTTATTAGGATGCTCAAGGAAATCAGCGGGTACTTCAACAGCATAAAAAAAGACCCAGCCAGAAATGAGGGATACACTAATTAAAATAAAGAACCATTTTCAGGTAATCAACAGCAGAAAGAATGAAGCCAACAATCAAATGAATGATTTGAAACATAAGGAAGAAAAAGACATCCAGTCAGTACAGCAACAAGAAAAAAGAATCCAAAAACTCAAGGATAGTGTAAGGAGGCTCTGGGACAATTTCAACTGTTCCAACATTCACATCATAGGGATGCCAGAAGGAGAAGAAAAATAGCAAGAAATGGAAAACTATTTGAAAAAATAATAAAACTTCCCTAGTTTTGTGAAGGAAATAGACATACAAGTACAGGAAGCACAGAAAGTCCCAAACAAGATGGATGTAAAGAGGACCACACCGAGACACATCATAATTAAAATGCCAAAAGTTAAAAATAAAGAGAGAATCTGAAAGCAGCAAGAGAAAAGCAGATAATTACCTACAAAGGAGTTCCCATAAGACTGTCAGCACATTTTTCAAAAGAAACTTTGCAGGCTAGAAGGGATTGGCAAAAAGTATGCAAAATGATGAAAAGTAAGGACCTACAACCTAAATTACTCTATCCAGCAAAGCTATCATTTAATATCAAAAGGCAGATAAAGTGCTTCCTGGACAAGGTAAAGCTAAAGGAGTTTAACACGATGAAACCATTATTATATGAAATGTTAAAGGAACTTATTTAAGAAAAAGGGATCAACGCTTAAATGGTAATAAATACATAGCTATCAACAATTGAATCTAAAAAACAAACTAAGCAAATAACCAGAACAGAAACAGAATCATAGATATGGAGGACATTGGGATGGTGGGCATTGGGAGGGGTTCTGGGGGAATGGGGAAAAAGGTGAAGGGATTAAGAAGTACAAATTGGTAATTACAGAATAGGCAGGGGGATGTTAAGAGCAAGTATAGGAAATGGAGTTGCCAAAGAAATTATACACATGACCCATGGACATAAACAAAGGAGGGGGGATCACCAGAGGGAGTCAGGGGTGCTGGGTGAAGTGGGCAGCAAAGGGGAAAAATTAGGACAACTGTAATAGCATAATCAATAAAAAAAAAAAAAAAAAAAACTTTTTTTTAAACAATTACCAACTTCCGGCCAAGATGGAGACGTAGGCAGACACACTGGGCCTCCTCTCACAACCAAAATTAAAGACAACAAAGATTTAGAAAGAAGAAAACAACCAGAACTCAGAAAATCGAACTGTTTGGAAGTCCAACAATGATTCATCCAGACCGGTAAGAGGGGTGGAGTTGCGGCAGGAAAAAGTGGAGGTGCAGACCAGGCACACAGGCAGCAGTGGCTGGCAGCCCCCAGGTGCACAGGCGGTGACCAGCAGAACCCGGGCTTGGGGTGGCAACTGTGCAGACCCAGTGAGGCCGCACAAGGCAGCTGGCTGACCAGGTGGTCCCACAATCATGCGCAGATAATCCAGGCAAAGGGGAAGTGGCGGAAGGGAGTGGAATCTGAGAGTGAGTGGAGCAAGCGCCATTGTCTCCTCTCAGACCCCGCCCCCACATACAGCGTCACTACCCAGCGACTGGGCTGTCCCGCGCTGGGGAACACCTAAGGCTCCACCCCTCACTACGTAACAACTGCGACTAGACCAAAAAGAAAAAGAAAAAAAGAAATAAAAATGGCTCAAACCGGAGAACAAATCAAAGCCCCAGAGCCAATTTATCTAAGCAATGAAGAGATTGCCAACCTATCAGATGCACAATTCAAAACCCTGGTGATCAGGATACTCACAGAATTGGTTGATTTTGCTCACAAATTAGATGAAAAAATAAAGGCTACAATAAGTGAAATGAAGAAAAATGCATGGGGAACCAACAGAGATGGGAGGAAAACTGGGACTCAAATCAATGGAGTGGACCAGAAGGAAGAAACAAACAACCAAACAAAAAAAAACAAGGAAGAAACAAGAATTCAAAAAAATGAGGAGAGGCTTAGGAACCTCCAGGACATCTTTAAATGTCCCAACATCCGAATTATAGGGGTACCAGAAGGGGAAGAAGAAGAGCAACCAGTGGAAAACTTATTTGAACAAATAATAAAGGAGAATTTCCCCAATCTGGCAAAGAAAACAGTCTTCCAGGAAGTCCAGGAAGCTGAGAGAGTCCCAAAGAAGTTGGACCCGAGGAGGAACACACCAAGGCACATTATAATTACATTACCCAAGATTAAAATGAAGGAGAGAATCCTAGAAGCAGCAAGGGATAAGGGGACAGTCACCTACAAAGGAGTTCCCATCAGACTGTCAGCTGATTTCTCAAAAGAGACCATACAGGCAAGAAGGGGCTGGAAAGAGGTATTCCAAGTCATGAAAATCAAAGGCCTACATCCAAGATTGCTCTATCCAGCAAAGCTGTCATTTAGAATGGAAGGGCAGATAAAGTGCTTCTCAGATAAGGTCAAGTTAAAGGAGTTCATCATCACCAAGCCCTTATTATATGAAATGTTAAAGGGACTTATCTAAGAAAAAGAAGATCAAAAATGTGAACAGTTAAAAGACAGCAAATTCACAGGTATTAACAACCACACCTAAAACGAAAGCCAACTAAGCAAACCACTACAACAGGAGCAGAACCACAGAAATGGAGATCACATGGAGGGTTAGCAACAGGGGAGTGGGAGGAGGAGAGAGGGGAAAAAAGTACATAGAATAAGTAGCACAGATGGTGGGTAGAAAATAGACAGGGGGAGGGCAAGAATAGTGTGGGAAATGTAGAAGCTAAAGAACTTATGACACATGGACATAAACTAAAAGGGGGAAAGTGGGTGGGAGGGGGTGTGCAGGGTGGAGGAGAATGAAGGGGGGAAAATGGGACAACTGTAATAGCATAATCAATAAAATATAATTTTAAAAAAACAAAAAAATATTACCAAGAATACATAGTAATCTGTAATGTGTATGCACTGGTGCTGGAAGTCCCCAAGACCACTCCAGGTTCTTATTTGCAAAGAGAATTCACAGAACTTAGCATTAGCTGTACTGATGGCTAAGATTTATTACAACTTAAGGATACTATATAAAATCAGCCTTGGGAAAAAGTGCATGGGATTGAAACCAGAGGAAAGAAGCATGAGTTTCTAAGTGTCTTTTCCCAGTGAAGTAACACAATTCATTCCTCCAGTAAGGATCTGTGATTAACATGTGTGCAGTCTTGTCTACCAGAATAGCTCAGCAATACCAAATGCTTTCTCCCTAAAACTGGGAGTGAAGCAAGAATGTCAACTCTCGCCCTTATTATTTAACATTGTACTGGAAGTCCTAGCCAGTTCAGTAAGGCAAGAAAAAGACATAAGTGGCTTACAGGTTGGGGAAGAAGAAAAAAAGCCACCCCTGTCTCAGATGACATGATTATCTGCATAGAAAATACCATGGAATTTATTTTTAAAATACTAGAACTAGTAAGTGAGTTTAGCAACATTGCAGAATACAAGTTCAACAAATATCAAACATATTTTTATAAAAAAAACATATTTTTATATGCCAGCAATGAGCAATGCAAACCAAAAGTTGTTTAAAATACACACATGCACAATACTACTCTACAATAGCTCCTTAAAAAATCTAACAAAACATGTATAGGATCTGTGAATGTTGCAAACTACAAGAAACTGATGAAAGAAATTTTAAAAAAACCTAAATATATGAAGAAACATGCTGTGTTCATGGGTTGACAGATTTGATATACCTATATTTTCCCATGTATAATCCAAATTTTTTGCCCAAATTTTTGAGGGAAAAATAAGGATGTGCATTATACATGGGTAGAACCTGAAATAACTTGTGTTTTGTAATTATTTGTTACATAAAATTTCTTGTACCATAATACATTCAAAAATAAATGCTAAAATTCCTTTATAATACAAAAAACAAGTATCTGAACATTAAATAAATACATAATTGAATTAAAAAATTAAAACTAAAGAATTTTTCCCTGAAAGTTTGGACCAAGAATGTAGGTGTGCATTATACACAGAAAAATACAGTAGTTATCATGTCAATTGTCTGCAAATTGATCTGTAGATTTAGTGCAATTCCAATCAAAATCCAAGCAGAATTTTTTTAGATACAGACTAGTTGATTCTAAAATGTGTGTGGGAAAACAAAGGAACTAAGATTGTCAAAATACTTCTGAAAAGGAAGAACAAATTGGAAGACTAACACGAATTTTAAGAATTACTATAAAGCTACAGTAAGGAAGACAGTGTGGCACTGAAAAAGGGATAAGCACAACTTGTAAAATATCAGTTAGCTATATTTGTGTGTGAGGGTGTGACTATGAAGAAGCAGCAAAAGGGAGTTCTGTAAGGTGATGGAAAATCATGTATCCTGAATGTAGTGGTGGTTACATGAATCTATACATGTTTTAAAACTCACGGAACCTTCAAAGTCAATTTTACTGTATGATAGGTTTTTAAATAAATTTTTAAAATTCTGTCAATCAAGCAAAAGAAAATACTTGCTTTCTGCAAAACTGTTTTAACACAAGTATGTGTACACCTAACAGTAGTTTTGTTTGCTTTTGAGCTATATATGAGGAGGCACCCAAAAAAACCCTGGAATTATCTTCTGGAGGGCAGGTCCCTTGTAGTACAGGTTTTCCTGCTAGGTGAGTGTTCTAGAAACCCATCTGCACCACTGTACCAGCTGACATTGTTGTGAGAGGCTGTGTTCAGCTTCATTGAATTTTTTGAAGACTATTTCAACGTGTTTGATGATGGGTGATTTACGAATGAAGGCATGCACCTGCCCACACAATGCTGAGTGGTCAGCAGTTTTTGACCAAAAACGGCATGACCCCTGTGCCCCACCCTCCCTATTTACCCGATTATGCCCCAAGTGACTTGGTTTTTGTTTCCTCAGATGAAAAAAGTCCTCAAAGGGAAATATTTTTGCTTATGTGGAAGAGGTGAAACAAAAAAGAGCAGAAGCTCTAAAAGGCAACAAAATCAACAAGTTCAAAAACTGTTTTGAGCAGTGGGAAAAAGCCTCAATAGGTGTATTGCATCAAATAGAGAGTGTTTTGAAGGTGACTGAAGTTTAAACATGTAGGAATAAATACATAATTTTTTATTTAAAAATTCCAGGGTTTTTGAGTCCCCCCTCATATAAAGGGAATCCTATAGCATGTCTTCTCTTGTATCTGACTCCTTTCACTAATGTTTGTCTGTGTATAGTTTAGTTCATTCTATCCCATAGCTGCGGTATCAGTATAATACAATATATTTCCTGGTGATGTATAATTGGGCAGTTTCCAGATTTTTGCTATTACAAATAGTTTTACTATATGAACATTCCTGTGTCTCTCCCAGGTTTACATGTATGCACAAGAATGCCTACCAAAGCTAGTTTAGAATGGCAAAAAAAGTAAATCACATACAACTTAACCAACCATCCAATAGGAGAATGACTAAATAAGCTATGGCTATAATAAATAATAACACATTATCAAAACCATTTCAGAACATGGGAGCCATAGTTTAGTTAAGTTATACCAGTGTTGACGGAGGACTCATGGCTTTAAGGACTCCAGAATGGTCATAATAACTTTTGGGGCAGTGAGCTCATCTTAGGGCTTCCTGTGAGCAGAGATGAGGACCAACAGGAAGGAGCTCATGACACAGGCAGTTGGCCATCCCAGAGCACTATAGAGAAGACCCCAGCTGATTCCTAGACCATGGTCCTTATCTCACAGCTTCCCAACCTGCCTGACTGGCCTGAACACTTCCGAGAAGACAGACCTGGATTGGGCCTGAGGTAGGTTCTCAATTCAGTCCTTCCCCACTAACTCTGACTTGCTCCTTTTTCTCTTGGGCCAAATCTGCTTCCTCCTTGACACAGATCCCCCTCCATTCATAAGCATCCCCTGCATGATGGGAGTGTAATTGTGCCCATTGTGCAGGTGAGACAGGACAAGAGAGGACAGGAGCTGGGCCTGCAGCCCCACAGCAGCTGAGCAAGCAGATTGTGGGTTGCCTTTTCTTGCCCCATAGACATACTCAAACCATTGGGAGCTTTTCTGTTGCTTCCTTTTCTAGGCCTGTATCTCTCCCAGACCAGCAGCCCTGAGGCATCTACTCACCCTAGATAGGGATTCTGCATTCAACATTCAGGCCCTGGGAGGCACCTGGATGGAGGCAGACCCTACAACTGGCCAGGAATTGAATGGGGATTTGGTGGCCTTTTCCTAAACCCCACACTCTGTTGAGACTGCCCCCAGTGCCTTCAGGATCCACTACTGTGCTGTTAGGACACTATAGTTTGAGCTATAGCCCAAACTGCCCTGGGGGCCCAGTAGCAGAGCCAGTCTGTCCTGTGGAAAAAAGCCTATATAATGCAACCTTTCAATGAGAACAAGATTAAAAATATGAGCTCTTCCTTTTAACCATGGAAATGATCTTCTGGTAAAAGGAGTAAGAGCAGGAAGGAGAGGAAGGCAAGCTGCAGAACACTTTGAACACCACTGACTAGGACAAGGGTCCTCCAGGAGGAAGGGCAGAGCAGGTCCTAGGCTGCCCCAAGCTGTCCACATAGAGAATGGGGGGTGGTTCTGAGTGATACCAGGAATGGAGCTAAGGCACCCAGAGAGGCCTGTGACCCCCTCAGGTGCAAATGTTTAAGCCTCTGTACCTCCTCTGCATTCTCCAAGGCCTTCCCAATCATGCAGATGTGATACCCCCTGCTGGTAAAGGTGGGTATTACTGTAATGTGGATAGTCCATGGCTGAGCTGTGCCTGGTGACACCAGGACCTCACCATGGAACCAACACTTCAGACACACTTCCCCAAAGAAAAGGGAAAGGTCACTCTGACTTAAAAGAAAACTCATGTTTGGACCTGCACTCATCCTGGACCACAGACATCCAGAACAGGAAGTGGAGGTGTTGTAAGATGTGGTTGGATGACAGTCAGGCTAGGGACTGAGAGCTGAGGACAGAAAGCAGAGGCCACGATAAGATCAAAATAATGGGCCTTGTAACAAGGAGGAGAAAGGAGACGAAGATCAGGAAGGCCCTGCAAGAGACTGTGCAAAAAGAGCTGCTGCAAGCACAAAAGACACCCAGGGCTTCAGTTTCCTCATCTGTACACTGGTGGTAAAAGTACAGTTGACATCATGAAGTTGGTGTGAGAAAAGTATGGTTCGTGTGAAGTGATCAGTGTCTAGCACAGAGTAACTCTGAGGTAAATGCTGAGGCTTTGCTATTGTTATTATTACAAGAACCACGCAATCTTAATTAACTGGTAACATGCTGTTATCCCCCACAGGATGGACACGTTGTTCCCTTCGAGGTTAAGCCCCATCTGTCTGCTTCTGTGGCCTCAGTGTGGAAACAATGGCAATCACCACAGAGGCCTGGTGAAGGAGGGGGTGTTTAATAGGCAAAATAATAGCCCCCAAGAAATGTCCACATCCTAAACCACAGAATGTTGAATCTCTCACCTAACATGGCAAAAGGGACTTTGCCAATGTAATTAAATTTAAGCATTTTGAGATGGGAAGATTGTCCTGGGCCCAATGTAATCACAAGCATCCCTGTAAATGAAAGGAGTGATTTGATGAGAGAAAGATGGCTCACTGTTGCTGGCTTTGAAGATGGAGGAAAGGGGCACCAGCCAGATCTTTGAGCAGCCTCTAGAAGCTAGAAAAAGCAAATGAATGATTTCTCCCCCAGACCCTCCAGAAGAAACTCAGCCCTGCCCACAACTGGTGAATTGTCTGACCTCCAGAACCAGAAGGTGATACAATTGTGTTGTTTTTTTAATAGTTTGTTTTTTATTTTTGGTGATTGTTGTTTTCTCTTTTTTTATTTTTCTTCATTTTTCTTCATTTTTCTTTCTTTTTCTTTTTCATTTATCCCCTTTATCCCCCCTCCCTGCACCCCACCACCCTCCAGCATTCCCCTGCTTAGTTCATGTCCATGGGTTGTACATATAAGTTCTTTGGCTTCTCCACTTCCTATACTATTCTTAAGCACCCCCTGTCTATTTTGTACCTACCGTTTATCTTATTCCCTGTGCCTTTTCCCCTTATTCTCCCCCTCCCTCTCCTCACTGATAACCCTCCATGTGATCTCCATTTGTGTAATTCTGTTCCTGTTCTAGTTGTTTGCTTAGTTTTTGTTTTTGTTCTTTAGGTTGAGTTGTTGATAGTTTTGAGTTTGCTGTCATTTCACTGTTCAGTTTTTGATCTTGTTCGTTTTCTTACATAAGTCCCTTTAACATTTCATATAAGGACTTGGTGATGATGAACTCCTTTAACTTGACCTTATCTGGGAAGCACTTGATCTGCCCTTCCATTCTAAATGAAAGCTTTGCTGGATAGAGCAATCTTGGATGTAGGTTCTTGCCTTTCATGACTTGGAATACTTCTTTCCAGCCCCTTCTCCCCTGTAAGCTTTCTTTTGAGAAATCAGATAATAGTCTTATGGGAACTCCTTTGTAGGTAACTGTCTCCTTCCCTCTTGCTGCTTTTAAGATTCTCTCCTCACCTTTAATCTTGGGTAATGTAATTATGATGTGTCTTGGTGTGTTCCTCCTTGGGTCCAAATTCTTTGGGACTCTATAGACTACCTGGACTTCCTGGAAGTCTACTTACTTTGCCAGATTATGGAAGTTTTCCTTTATTATTTTTTCAAATAAGTTTTCTATTTCTTGCTCTTCCTCTTCTCCTTCTGGTACCTCTATGATTCAGATGTTGGAAATGTTTAAAGTTGTCCCCAAGGTTCCTAAGCTTCTCCTCACTTTTTTGAATTTGGGTTTCTTCATTCTGTTCCAGTTGGATGTTTATTTCTGCCTTTTGTTTCAAATCGTTGATTTGAGTCCCAGTTTCCTTCCTTTCACTGTTGGTTCCCTGTATATTTTCCTTTATTTTATTTTGTATAGCCTTCATTTCTTCTTTCATTTTGTGACCAAACTCGATCAGTTCTGTGAGCATCCTGATTACCAGTGTTTTGAACTCTGCAGCAGATAGGTTATTTATCTCCTCATCACTTAGTTCTTTTTCTGGAGTTTAGATCTGTTCTTTTGTTTGGGCCATATTTCTTTGTCTCAGTGCCAATAGTTTATTTTATTGTATTTTTCCATTACCATTTATCCCCTTTATACCCTCTTCCACCTACTCCCATCCCTCTCCTCCCCACATCACCAAGGTGTTGATTCCTCTTCTTTTTGCTTGATCCCTCCACCCTCTAACCCTCCCCCATAATCGTGTTGTTTTAAGCTTGTAAATTTGTTACATTATCAGTATGAAACTACCACATGTCCTCTCAACTCTACTTCCTTTCTCCCTCTTAGGCCCCCATTTCTGTAACAAATGCCAGTGCTGTGACCCCTACAAGATAGTGTCTCTGTCCCTTCTGCCAGCCTCTGACACAGAGGGAGTCTGAGGAGAGGAGGGTACAAGTCTCCTGGGGAGGGTGTGTGGGACCCAGTGCCCCTCAAGAGGGCAAGCTGGGAATGGGCATGGGAAACAAGGAGGCCCCCATCCTGCACATTATAGTACACACACTTGAGTGCAGGGACAGGGTGTTATGGCTGATGGTGCTTTTAAGAGTTCTAGAGGGGGCTGATGACAGCTGACATTCACTCAATGCTTGCGCTGTGTCTGGCACTGACCTAGGTGACTGACATACCATCTCATTCAATCCCACCATAGCCCTGTGAGAAAAACAAAATGCAACACAGACAGCTTAAGTAACTTGCCCATTGTGTGACATAGTGGACTATGTCATTCCAGAGCCCCTCCTCTTGCCCACCCTGCTACACTGCCTGCACTACTAGATCAATAAAATATGTTCATGAGTGAAAGTCATTGTACGTTTGCCCCAAAGCTTGGTGGGGATTAGCTCCCTTTTATGAATGTGGAACTGAGGTTTGGAGGGGACAGGTAACTTGCCCAAGGTCACACAACCAGGACTTGGGGTTCTGGCTTTTAAATGATATCTGCCAGGCTCTAAAACCACATATGAATGAGGTCCAAAGGGAGATGAACTCCAACATCTGAGGACAAAATTCCACATCCTATTCACCCCCTGAGAGGTGGGGATGTCCCCACTCCACAGCTGGTGTCAGAAGACACAAAATAAACAATTCCTCAAAACATGATTTCCATAGACAGAGCTGAGGGAGTCTCGGTAACTTCAAGACTAAAGGCAAGACCCTGACCCCAAGGGAGGTTCTCAAGGAAGTAGGCCACCTACATTTTGTGGTCTAAACAAGGAAACTGGGGTCGCCCAGAGCCTGTGTGGAGGAGTCCCAGAGAGCCACATTACTCCCACTTCTCACCGCCTTTCGTTTTAGTTGTGGGTTGGGTTTTTGGGGGGAGGTTTGTTTTGTTGGGGGGTTTTTTGCGTGAGAAATGTGCATGTTGATGAATATTAATGAATTCCATATCCATGAACAACCACCCAGGTCAATCAGACCATTATCAACATTCCAGAAATCCCCTGGGTCCCTTCCCAATCACATCCCTCCCTCCTCCAGAAGTAAACACTATCATGACTTGGTGATAATCATTCCCTTGCTTTTCTTTATAATTTTACCACAAGTAATAGATTTGTTTTGCTTGTTTTTGAAATTTATGTAAAAGGCTCATACAGTGTGCAATCATTTGTGTTTGGCTTCTTTTGCTCAACATCATGTCTGCAATTCATCCAGGCTAATCCATGTAGTTGTACATCTTTCATTTTCATTGTACAGTATTCCATTATGTGAATATACAATTTATTTATATACTTATTGGCACATCTTGGTTTTCTATTTGTAGTTTTTAATATATTCTAGGTTTGAGCCTTTCCTCATGTTTCAATTATCTTCTCCCAACTTGTGTCCCAATATGTGGTTTTCACTCTCTTTATGGTGTTTTTTTTATAAATAGACATTCTTAATTTTAATGTAATTAAACATTTTATAATTTTCATTTATGGTTAGTGTGTTTGTGTCTTGTTTAAGAAAAAACTTTTCTACCATTGAGTATATGGAGGTATTCTACTATATTAAATTCTCAAAGCTCTCTGGGTTTTGCCTTTCACATTTAGGTTTCAATCTACCTAGAATTACTTTTGTGTTGTGAGGTAAAGATCCAATTTCATTTTTTTCAATTTGAATAACCAGTTCCATTTATTGAAATGCCAATCATCCCCCTCTGCTCTCACAGTACTTCCTTGGCCACCTATTCTGTGTCTCCATAAGAGTGGGTCTCTTTCTGAGACCACTGGTCTTTCATTGGCCTATTTGTCAATCCTCACAGCAGTATTACACCATCTTAATTGCTACACTTTTATAAGTATGGGTGTCCTGGATAGTTGGCACTTAGACATAGATTTAAGTATTAACTTGCTATAATACACACAAAAAATATTGGAATCATGAATGGATTTGCACTGAACCTACAAAAGAGTTTAGAGGGAACCAACAGCTTAATGACATTGACTCTTCCATTTGATGAACACGTCTATTTATTTTAGTCTTTTTTACTGCCTTTCAAGGTTTTCTTTTTTCCAAAGAGATCTTTCTCCCTTTTGTTAATTTCTAAGGAGTTCATAAATGGTATCTTTATTAAAATTTCTTTGTTGTTAGCACATAAAAACAATGGATTTTTAAATATGAATTTTATATCAAAAATCTTTTTGAATTTTTTATTTCTTCACACATTCTTTTATTTATTTATTAAAGCTTTTTTAAAAATATATTTTATTGATTATGGCATTACAGTGTCCCATTTTTTTCTCTCCTTTATTCCCCTCTGCCCTGTACTCCCCACTCACACCATCATTCCCCTCCTTTAGTTCATGTCCATGGGTTGTACATATAAGTTCTTTGGTTTCTACATTTCCTATACTATTCTTACCCTCCCCCTTTCTATTTTCTACCTACTATCTATGCTACTTATTTTCTGTACCTTTTCCCCCTCTCTCCCCCTCCCACTCCCCTGTTGATAACCTTCCATGTGATCTCCATTTCTGTATTCCTGCTCCTGTTTGAGTTGTTTGCTTAGTTTACTTTTGTTTTTGTTCTGGGTGTGGTTGTTAATAATTGTGAATTTGCTGTCATTTTACTGTTCATATTTTTTATCCTCTTTTTCTTAGAGAAATCCCTTTAACATTTTATATAATAAGGACTTGGTGATGATGAACTCCTTTAACTTGACCTTATCTGGAAAGCACTTGATCTGCCCTTCCATTCTAAATGAAAGCTTTGCTGGATAGAGCAATCTTGGATGTAGGTCCTTGACTTTCATCACTTGGAATACTTCTTTCCAGCCCCTTCTTGCCTGCAAGGTCTCTTTTGAGAAATCAGCTGACAGTCTGATGGGAACTCCTTTGTAGGTAACTGTCTCCTTTTCTCTTGCTGCTTCTAGGATTCTCTCCTTCATTTTAATCTTGGCTAACGTAATTACGATGTGTCTTGGAGTGTTCCCCCTTGGGTCCAATTTCTTTGGGACTCTCTGAGCTTCCTGGACATCCTAGAAGTCTATTTCCTTTCTCAGATTGGGGAAGTTCTCCTTTATTATTTGTTCAAATAAGTTTTCCACTTGTTGCTCTTCCTCTTCCCCTTCTGGTACCCCTATAATGTGGATGTTGGAACATTTAAAGATGTCCTGGAGGTTCCTAAGCCTCTCCTCATTTTTTTTTTTGAATTCTTGTTTCTTAATTTTTTTTCTGGTTGAATATTTCTTTTTTCCTTCTGCTCCAAATTGTTGATTTGAATCCCAGTTTCCTTCCCATCACTATTGGTTCCCTGTACATTTTCCTTTACTCCACTTAGCATAGCCTTCATTTTTTTGTTGACCAAATTCAACCAGCTCTGTGAGCATCCTGATTACCAGTGTTTTGAACTGTGCATCTGATAGTTGGCTATTTCTTCATTGTTTAGTTGTATCTTTTATGGAGCTTTATTCTGTTCTTTTGGGAGGGGCCATTTTTTTTGTCTTGACGCACCTGTTACATAGTGAGGGGCAGAGCCTTAGGTGTTCACCCTGGCAGGGCAACCCAGTCGCTGTGCTGTGACCCTGTATGTGGGGGAGGGGTCTGAGAGGGAACAATGGTGCTTGCTCTGCTCTCTGCCAGATTTCAGTCACTTCCCCTGTTTCCCACCAGCAAACTGGGTCCTTTTGGTGCTAATTCCTGGGTGGGTGGGTTTGTGTACATTCTAGGACCCTGTGGGTCTCTCCGATGAACTCTCCTGTGAGGCTGAGAGTTTCTCTGGGCACCTCAACCCCCACAGATGTTTTCAATCAGTGGTTTGAGGCTTTATTTCCTGGCGCTGGGGCCCTGGATTGCGCAGTCCACCCCGCTCCCCAGTCGTTCCTCCTGGTTTATCTGCATGCAAAGGTGGGACTGCCCGCTCCACCAGCCACCGCCTTGCCCGCCCCAGTCCTCCAGCCTCCACCTTGCTGCAAGTCCTCTCTGCCCGGGTGCACATCTCTGCCCCTCCTACTGTCTGGATGGATGTTTCTTCTTAAGTCCTTGGTTGTCAGACTTCCATACAGTTCAATTTTTTTCTGTCAGTTCTGGTTGTTTTTTATTTTTAAGTTGTTGTCCTTTTTTTATTGTGCAAGGAGGTGCAGTGTGTCTACCTATGCCTCCATCTTGGCTGGAAGTCCTGAATTCTTAATAATGCTAATAGTTAATCTATGGATTATTTTGGATTTTCTAAAACACAATGGTATCATCCACAAATAATGAAAATTCTGTTCACTTCCAATATTTAAATATTTTATTTTCCTTGATTTATTGTGCTTACTAGGATCTCCAGTACAATGCTGAGTAGAAATGGTGACAGCAAGCATGCTTGCCACATTCCAAATGTCAAAGCTCTTAACATTTCACTTCTAACTATGTACTTTATTGTAAATTTTTGTAGGTATCCTTTATGGTAAGAAAGTTTATTCAACTAACTTGCTAAGGTTCTTTAAATCATGAATAGATGCCAAATTTTATCTAACCCTTTCTCTATATCTATTGAGATAATTGTGGTTCTTCTCATTTAATTTGCTAATGGGGCAAATTATGCTGATTGAGTTCAAATGTTAAACCACAGTGCAGTTTTGGAATAAATCCAATTTAGTCATATTATGCTTTTTTAATATACACATGGTCTCCAACTTACGATGGTTCAACTTACAATTTTCAGCTTTACAATGATGTAAAAGTGATGCACATTTAGTAAAAATCATTCTCCAGACTAGTGATATACAGTACAATACTCGCTTGTGATGCTGGGCAGCAGCAGTGAGTTGAAGCTCCCAGTCAGCTACAAAATCACAAGAATAAACAACCAATAGGCTACAATGTTTTATGTTGCCATCATTTTTTGGATATTGTGTTTTGTGTTTTCACATCCCCTTTTGTAGACATGATTGTCTACAAAATACCCATCTGTGTCTTCTGTTTCTGGTGAGAAGAGGAAGGCAATTACTTTTGAGGTGAAACTCAAGATAATTGCCCAACTGTAGGCTAATGCAAGTGTTCTGGTCACATTTAAGGTAAGCTAGGTTAAGCCATATTTAATAGGTTATGATACTTTCAACTTATGATGGGTTTATTGGGAAGTAACCCTATTATGAGTCAAAGAGCATCTGTATTGGACTTAGGCAATGCTATAGATGAATGTTCCTATCCCTTCAAAAACCTAGTCGCTAATGTGATAGTATTAGGAGGTGAAGGCTTTGGGAGGTGATTAGGTCATGAGGGTATAGCCCTCGTGAATGGGATCAGTGCCTTTACAAAAGAAACTCCAGAGACTGACCTTCTCCCCTCATCCTGTGAGGACACAGTGAGAAGTCTACAGACCACTAAGTTGGCCCTCACAATACACCAAAATTGCCGGCATCTTATTTTGACTTCCAAGCCTCAGAAACTGTGAGAAATAAATGTTTGTTTACTAGCCACATAGTCTATGTTATTTTGTTATAGCAGCCTGAACAGACTCAGACAAGCAGTTATCACTTGGTTTAAAATATTCGCATCTATTTTCTTGAGATTATTTGGTAATATTTGTTCTTCACTCATTGGGTTTTAGTGTCAAGGTTATATCAGCCCCATAAAACAAATTAGGAATGCTCCCTCTTTTTCAACACTCTGCTTGTGTAAAATTGGAATTACTTGTTCCTTGAGTGATTCATCAGCAAACCCATCTGGGCCCAGAGTTTCTGTATGGCAAGCTCTTTTTTTTTTTTTTATTGTTGTTCAAGTACAGTTGTCTGCATTTTCCCCTCTCTACTCTTCCCCCACCCCAGTCATCCCCACCTCCCCTGCCTGATCCTACCCCCCTTGATTTTGTCCATGTGCCCTTTATAGCTGCTCCTTAAAACCTTTCACCCATTATCCCCTCCCACCTCCCCTCTGGTTACTGTCAGTTTGTTCTTAATTTCAATGTCTCTGGTTATATTTTGCTTGTTTGTTTACTTTGTTGATTAGGTTCCTGTAAAAGGTGAGATCATATGGTATTTGTCTTTCACTGCCTGGCTTATTTCATTTAGCATAATGCTCTCCACATCCATCCATGCTGTTGCAAAGGGTAGGAGCTCCTTCTTTCTTTCTGCTGCATAGTATTCCATTGTGTCAATGTACCATAGTTTTTTGATCCATTCATTTACTGATGGGCACTTAGGTTGCTTCCAGCACTTAGCTATTGTAAATTGTGCTGCTATGAACATTGGGGGGCATAGGTTCTTTTGAATTGGTTTTCCAGGGTTCTTAGGGTATAATCCCAACAGTGGAATTGCCAGGGCAACAGGCAGTTTCATTTTTAGTTTTCTGAGGAAATTATATGGAAAGCTCTTTGGCTTCAGCTTCTGTTACTTAATAGACCTACTCAAGATTACCCTTTTTTTCTGGACAATTTTGGCAAGATATATGTCTGTAGTGATTTGTCCATTTTATCTAATTTCTCAATGCAATTAGCATAAAGTTGCCTTTTTGAACATTGATCAAATTACCACATTAATGGAAGGACACCAACACATCTCTAGAGTTCGATATTTGACAAAGTCAGAATCTCCTCATTGAAAGATAGGTGAAATATGGGTGTCCTGATTTGTTTTCACTAGCTGTCTTCCATTTCCAGATCTCTACAATGCCATTCCTTCTAACTGGACTGCCCTCTCTCTTCCCTGTTGTTACCTGGTGGATTCTTTCTCATTTTTTTAAAATTCAGCTTGAGCACCGTGTTCTCTAAGGCTTCCAGAGTCCCCACACTAGGCTAAGTATCTGTCCTTAGGCCCTCGCAGCCCATTGTTAGTCCATTAACATCTCTGTTAATCACAGTCCCCTGAAATTCTTTCTGTGTGTCTGTTTCCCCCATACATTGTGAGCTGCTTCATGTGTCTTAAGAGCAGAGGCAGTCAGTCAATACTTGCAGAACTTTATTGAGCTTATAACCACTGAATGGCCAACTAAGTTCTCTAACCATCTCCTTATATTTCCTCACATATATTCATTTGTCCCTTAATTTATTTAATTCAATGGGTATTTGAGCACCCATTATGTGCCAAAAATTCTTCTAAAAGAGTGGTTGGTGAGCAAAGAGGAAAACTAGGAGAGTGTGGTGTCCTGGAAACCAAGGATTTCAGAGTTTTTAATTGGCATGTAGTAAATATATCTATCCTTTCTTTCAAAGCTTCTGGGTCTCCTGTGTTGAGTTAGAAATGCAATGTCTGTGGATAGCAACTCTGGTATGAATTTTTCACTCCTCTGTCTTTTCTGAGCTGTTCCCAATCCTGGGGACAGAGGAGTCTCCCTGCTGGTGTAAAAGGCTATTTTTTAAGTAACTTCAAAACTTTGTGGCTGATTCACAACCAATACCCCACATCCACAGCTGACCACATCCACCATTGCAACCACGTGTGACATAAAACCATTATGTGGCTGCCACTCTTCCTCCCTCCTTGACAGAATGTGGAAATGACCAAAGGACCTCCCTGCCAGAGACCATTAGACTACATGTATTAGGACAACAAAGTAAGTCAAGGACATACTGAAGCCGCAGCAGCAGCAGACATGACCATGTCCCATGTCCCACTCCCCACTGTAGTCTTCCCATATGACCACCCTGCACACTCATTCCTGAACAGAACAGTGCACAGCAAGACACATCATTTCTCATAGAGCTCTATTGTGGCATATAATAATAGGTACTCTATATAAATTAAAAATAAAGCTCCAGCAGGTTGCACAGGTTGGCTGTTAATAAATATATCTCTGGGTAATTGTGCCCCAAGACCAGCTCATGACCACTCTCCCTCATCCAGAGAATTATACAAAAATAAATACAGGCTCAGGGGGCAGGGAGAAGGGAGGACATGCCCAGTTCCATTCTGAAAGTTGTCATTCCCACTATCCACCCAACCCCTATTCCATTCCATTGGTATCACCACAGGAGCCCTGTGCTGACTGGAGAGCTCAGGGACAAGGAGGACTTTCTCCAATCGAGGATCCACAGAAGCAAAGGACCCCCTCGCTGTACAGGTCACACATGCCATCTGAACCCTCTGGAGTGGTACAGGGGCTATCCCTCCCCAGACCCAAGAGGGGAGGCTTGTTATTAATGGTCCCACAAGCAGCTCCTATGAGAACCAGGCCAGAGAGAGGCACAGCGCAAGCACCAGGAGGGACATACCACTGTTCAGAGCCACAGGGACCACCACCAGGCCAGCCAGGACCCCCAGAGTCTGGGTCAAGGGCCCCCAGAGCTGGGGAGGCAAAATACACACACATTCTGCAGAGACTGTTAGGGTAGGAGACCTCTTTGGGGACTCAAGCCTTGGGCCTGAACCCTCTTTATCCTGGGAGTTTACTTGGGGCCTGGGCAGGCTGGAAGGGCAGATTTCAGCCTCCGAAGTACCAAGGAGACTGAGATTTTGCCCCTGCAGGGCTGGAACAGCTGTCTCCTTGCCAGATATAGGAACCAAGCTGTCTGCCTCCTTAGTGGTGAACTCCATTCTGGCTTCTGTCCCTCCCGGGAACCCTGTCACCCCAGATATCACCTTATTCATGTGCAAAGAGTCAGTGTCCTTGCACATTCCCTCCTCTGGAGCCCCAGTGAACTGACCTGTACCCAGAACCACAGGGTTGTCACATCCGGAGCCCCCTGCCCATGGAAGCCATACATCTCCCATAGTGGCTACCATGGAATGGGCCCCAGAGAGAATTTCCGGAGGGGATTCCTTGGGGGTGTCCCCTTCTGGACTGGAGGGTATCATGGAGAGCCCCTCTTCACCCTCCCCCTCTTCATCAGGGTCCTCAGTATCCTTGATGAGCTCTACACCACGCCCCAGCCGGGCATAGTGTAGTGTGATCTCCTCCGCCAGGGCACTGTTCAGGGCCCGCTCAGGGCCAGGCCACTTCAAGATTAGGTCACGGTCCGTGAGTATGCCCAGGGGATGACTGGGAGACACCCCTCCATCTGTGGAACCCTCCCCACTACTTCCTGCCCCACCTGCAGCCACAGCAGCTCGCAGGCGGCTCAGGTGGGACAAATAGAGCTGCTCCAGCTCCTGGTCAATGGTGTCCTCGCCAAGCAGCTCCTCCAACCCACTCATGACCTCCAAACCCCCAGAGGGCTTGTCCATAATAGCCTCTACCATGGGGTCCTTTCGGCCCCCTCCATTCTCGCTTGATACTTCCCACGCAGCCTCCACCTGTTGCTGACTAGATTCCAAGAGAAGCCCAGCTGCCCCCTCACTTGCATCCGGCCCCGAGGCCTGGTCCCTGGGGGAACCACCCATGCCACAGAGAAAGGAGGGAGGAATCCTGATGGCAGGTGGCTGGGGAACCTCTCTGAAAGCCACAGGCAGATTTCTTCCTGGGATGTCACCTTCCTCTGGGGATCTGCCAGTCACTGTAACTTCAGAAACCTGGAGCCATGTGTGTGGGGGGGTGCAGGAGGGGAGAGAAAGGGAAGGAAATGAAGTAGAGGAGGAAATGAAACAAAGATATATGGTCAGAACTGGTAACAGCCCACACCCAGCCCCATAGGTGCTTCCAGATCTCTTTTAAAACTCCTTAAAGTGCCTTCTGTAATTCTCTAAATTCCAAACACTATGTCATCTATAACAAAATCAGATGAAGTAAAAGAGGGATTCTTCCAGATCATAAATCTGAGTTGAATGACTGTCCAAAACATATCTAAAACATCCACATGAATTTATATATTTTTTCTTTTAAAAAAATTATTCCCTACCCTGGCTGGTGTAGCTCAGTTGATTGAGCACAGGCTTCGAACCAAAGGGTCACTGGTTTGATTCCCTGTCAGGGCACATGCCTGGATTGTGAGTCAGGTCCCCAGTGGGGCCATGTGAGAGGCAACCACACATTGACGGTTCTCTCCCTCTCTTTCTCTCTCCCTTCCCCTCTCTCTAAAAAATAATAAATAAATAAAACCTTTAAAAAAATAAAAAATAATAAAAATATTCCCTAGCTCTGTCTTTTGACAAGGCCTAGAAACAATGACCAACCTAGTAGCAACAAGCACATCTGGTACCCAGATCTAAACACCATTCTCCACTAAAAGGAACCAGGGCTCCTTAAATAAATGGCTGTTTCCAAGTTTGGGGCAGGTAAAGTACCAGATGAGTCTGGGACATACTGCCATACCAGAATGTGAAGAAGTGCTCAAATAATATTACAGGTATATGTAAAAAGGACTCTGGAGCCGATCTAAATAAGCTTCCAGTGGCCAAAGGCAGTTCAACTAAAGCATCAAAAAATAAGGGCAATGGATTGCAACTCATCAAATATGTTTAAAATTCATGGGTTAATGACATACAAAAACCAAAAAATCCTCTATTTGGTCACCTTTGGAGAATTTGATTTACTCTGAAAAATAATAAACAAAAAGGGAAAAATTAAGTATTTATACATCTTTTTCTATACAAACTATGTACTTTCAAGGTACACACTTCAAGGTAGCCAGACAATTGATGTGAGAAAGTTTTTCTTTAGAGAATTCCAACTAATAAACAAAGTGGAGATAAGAATAAACAGAATCAATGCTATTTAAATTAATAAATAGATTACATAGATTATTTAAATAGATTACATCTATTAATTTAATAAAAGTAATGCCTTAATAAATTAATTAAATGTAATAATAGATCATAATAATTAAACTGAATTAATAAATTAATAAAAATTTAAGTAAGAAATGTGTTTCCACATGGATGCAATCAGCCAAATACAGACTGTGGGAAATTCAACAGGACAAACAAGCTTTCTTGAACAAGCAAATTGCAAGAAAAGTGAGGGAGATTTAAAAATCTAAAATGATCCATCAACCAAATGCAATGTGTTGACATTGTTTGGGTCCTAAATTTGAACACTGACCAAATATTTGATGGTACTAAGGAATTACTGTTAACTTTCTTAAGTGTGATGATGGCACTGTGTTTTTTTTAAGACTTATTCATTGTATGAGACACAAACAGAAGTATTTATGGTTGGATAATGTCTGGATTTTTTTCTGCAGTCTATTTCCCTCACAGCAGCCAGAGGGGAGCCTGTTAAATCCTAAATCAGATTATGGCCCTTCCTGGCTCTTGACTTTCTCGTGACTCCCTTGTCACTCAGAGTAGAAGTGGAAGCCTTCTCCATGGTCCATGAGGCCCTACACAATCTGTCCCTGTCATCTTTCCAACTTCACTTCCTCCTGCTCCCTCTCACTCACTGCTCCTTGCTGTTCCTCACAGACATTAGTCATGGTGCTGCTCCAGGACTTTGCACTTGCATGGGATGTTCTTACCCTAGTTATCCACATGGCTCACTCTCTCACTTTCTTCAGATCTTTGCTCAAATCTCACTTACCACTAAGGCCTTCCCTGGCCACTCTAAAATCTACAGTTGCAAACTTGTCACATACATACCCCCCACGTTCTCTCTCACTCTCTCTCCCTTCCTCCCTCCCTCTCCCTTTTTTTCTTTAGCACTCATCATCATCTAAAACACCATGTATTTTTCTGTTTTCTGTTATGTTATGGCTCTCTCCACTGAAATGTAAGGAAGTCCCTTAATGATAGCATTTTTAGCTGCTACCATATTCCTAGCATCCCTAACAGTACTTTGCACAGAGAAAGCATTCAATATATATTTGGGAATGACATTAGGATAAGTCCAGGTAAATAATTGCATTCTATAACTCCACCTTAAAGTTCTGATTTAGGGGATCTCCCTCCAACCCAGGGTAGACCCAGAGCAAGTCAGCACCCACCACCCAGCCTCCCATCAGGCTGTTTATACAGAGGATTCCAGGTCCTGCTTACCTGAATTGTCATCTGTGGCCATGGACGGAGAGGGGTGGGGGCCACCAGGGGACCCACTGACTCCTGGACATCAGGATGCTCTGCTGGAGAGAAGAGAAGGGCAGCGCTGGGGTAAGGCAGGTGTACAAGCAGGTCTGGTTTGGTTCAGAAAATTTGTTCTATCCCTGGCTGGTGTGGCTCAACGGATTGAGCACTAACCTGTGAACCACAGGGTTGCCGGTTTGGTTCCCAGTCAGGGCATATGCCTGGATTGCAGGCCAGGCCCCCAGTAGGGGGCACAGAAGAGGCAACCACACATTGACGTTTCTCTCCCTTTCTCCCTCCCTTCCCCTCTGTCTAAAAATAAAATAAATAAAATCTTTTTTTTAAAGAAAGAAAATTTGTTCTAGCCAATGGGCAGTTTTGCCTTTGAAGCTTTCTGTGACAGTCTAAGGCAGAAGTGCCTCTTAACTTGTATAGAAAGGAAAGGGGGAGGAAGAAATGGTAAATATAAGCTAAAACTCCTACCACCTGCCAATTGCTTACCCACAGCAGGGGTGTTATCATCCATGTTCTTCATCCTCAGCTCTTCCTCGTTAGGCCTGTGGGGCAGAGGAGAGAATGCATAGATCTGACACCCTCAGAAGCCAGTTCTGCCATCCACCAACAACTTCTGAGCCTGACATCTGCTGTTTCTCTTCTGCTACCTCCTTCTTTCTGTATTATAAAAGTCCTACATGCTCATTGTAAAAAATTTACAAAATACAGGAAAGCATAAAGCAATAAAAAATGACACTAGCCAGAGGCAACCATCATTACCATTTTGGAAATTTTCATTCCAGACATTCTATGAAAGTGTTTAGATTCTACAGATATAGTTTCACAGCTGGTTTTGTCCATTTAACAGTAACAAGCACCATTATATACTTCTGTAAACATTTGAAATGGCTGCTTCCTACTCCTGTTACATGGACTCGCCGTAACGTAAGTAACCATCCCCATCCTACTGAGTAGCTAGGTTGTTTCCTCCGTTTCACTCTCAGAAAGCAGGCTTCAGCAGAAATCGTTGGATATAGCTTTATGAACAAGTTGGATCATTTCTGTAGGGTATCTTCCTGGCTATAGAGGAACTCATCTTTTCCAAGAAAGGGCAGGTGAGGACCGTGGGGCTCAAGAAGCAGCAAAAGGGAGAAAGTGCCTGGAGAATGAGACAGAGGTCAGCAGAAGAGGAAGTAACCCAGGGTCATAGAGCCCTGGGTCCCATTACCAACCCTCCACCCATCACCTGGCAAGGCACCTAACCTCCTTGAGCCTCACCCCCTCACCTTAAAACAGAGCACAGGGGATCCAGGATGAGCACACCAAACACAGGGCAGTCAAGAGAAATGAGGACACCAAGCCAGACACCAGTGCCTGGCACAGATGAGAAGCTGAATCACCCGTAGATATTTGTTGGTCTTGATCCTCCTTCACCAGGCAAATCAAACCCCAAAGTCTGAGTGGCATAAGCCAGGGGTATTTCAGCAGTCCCTGCCAGGGATGCAGTCCCGAGGATCACGGGGAAATCACTGTTCTGATTCTCACCAATGAGTATCGAGTGCTTAGAGATTAAGGCAGTGAGGGAAACATTAGCTGAAATGTGCAGAGATCTGACGTGAGTTCAGGTAACTTGATGATGTTGACATTTCTGAAAATGGTTGCAATTTTTTTGAAAACACGTAATCACAATTACCTTTACAGAAACAGAATATCACAGTAGTTACTATGGTGTTAGGCACTGTGCTAAGTGTTCCACACACACTATTAATTAAATCCTCACAGCAACCCTGAGATAGGCACTTTTAATCCTCTGAAGTAGGCAGTGGGTGTTTTTTTTTTAAGATTTTATTTATTTATTTTTATAGAGAAGGGGAGGGAGGAAGAGAGGGACTGAAAAAATCAATCAGTTGCCTTGCCCACATGCCCCAAAGGGGACCCAAACCCACAACCTAGGCAGGCACCCCAATCAGGAATCGAATTTGTGACCTTTCGCTTTGTGGAATGACACCCAACCAACTGAGCCATACCAGTCAGGGCCCAAATAGGCAGCATTATTATCATCTTAAGGATGATGAAATGGAAGCTGAGTAAATGGCTCAAGATCAGCAGCAAGGATCAAAACCCAGGCCTTCCTTCTAAGTCTGCTCTCAACCAACAAACTGCTGCTACGTGGATGAGGGAGACTGAGGTCTCACTCCAACCCCATCTCCATTCCTTTTCAGGAGCAGATCGAGGGAGACAGCAATAATAGACAAGATCCCTACCTCCTACTTCTTTCAGGTTTTTCTTTAGACCTGCCTTTTTCCCACATATTCATTCCCAGTTTCCCTGTCTTCATGGGACATGTGGCTAGGAAACCACCAGACACAGAAGCAGCTGCAAGAATTGCTTTTTATTAGCACCCTCAGGGGAGAAACTTGAACTGTATACTTGGATCTAGAGTCTTGACGCTCCGGAAGGAATCATCTGTCTTTCTCCATGAACCAGGGCTCATTCTCCCCACCAGAGGTCTTTGGATGAAAATACTACAGGACCTGGAGGGGGTGACACCAGAAGCCCAGCCATCAACTCCTGCCCACCATGGATAAGAAAGGAGATTTCAAAGCAAACCAGCTTGGTACTGCACCAGTCCCCTCAGTGGCTCTAAAATCCAGATCTTTGGATTTTTGGCCCAACATGACTTCTGCTAACTTCTTTTGCTGGTTAAGTCTTTTATTTTTTAAAAAATGTCATCTTCCTAGATCTTCTGCAGCAAACCTCTTCAAGACCCACAAAGAGACAGAAAGGCAGCCCTCCCTCCCAGGGGCAGGACTATGCACGTTGTCCCCTGCCATCTGGCCCAGAACTGACATACATGACAACCAGGCTTTTAAAAGCCACTGCAATGTCCTAGATGTATATGAAACAGAAGGGGGTGGGGATTGAGGACAGAGCCAACCAGCAAGAAAAGAACTCCACAGTTCAGTTAAGAAAGGAAAGAAAAGTAAAACAAACACAAAACAAATCCTTCAGTCCCCAAAGCATCTCTTCCATAAGCCAAGGATGGTGAGAAGAGGGGCAACATCCAAATATCAGGTCAAGCAACTCAGCTAGCCCTAAGATCCATGAAGTTGGCAAAAGTACACAGGTCATTTTCTACCTCTGAAGTCAGAGATAAAAACAGGAGGCAAAAGCACCTATCGTTCACCTCCTCCCCCACGGGCCATTTTCATTGATACACCAAATCATTTGAAAATCTTCACAACTATCTTTCAAAGCAATACCCTTCACTTTCTACAAATATAAAAAGTTAGGCTCAAGAAACCATGCCTCTATATTCACTAACTACACACCACACTGATAGTACCCAAAGAGGGCTCCATTTTGAAGACAGTGTTTGAAACTCTAAGCTTAAAAAAGGAAAACCTAAATATCCTTGAACTGTCTTTCACAGTAAACATTCAAGGGCAACTATGACTTCAATCTAAAGGAGGATGGTGAGAGAAATGGAGTACCAATGTATACTGACTCACTCGTCAGTAACAGAGAAGAAGTGTTCTTAGAAAAATGGAGAGGGAAAAGATTAAGAACAAAACTGCACCCCAGTGTGCTTACTAATTTTTGAGAAGGAAACCTGCTCTTTTGGCACCAGCCTCACAAATGCCACATGGTTATCTCCTCAAGGGCAATGAGCAATAGTGGGCTGGAATACATAGGCCTAGGGTCATTTTGGACACAAATCCTTTAGTTGCTCATGAGAACTAATCAAGACTATAGCCTACAAGGGGCCTGCATGTCAGTCACCTGGGCATGAAAATTCTTCCTGCCATCAGGAAATTCAATGGTTGCTGACCTCAGGTGACACCCAGAGAAACCAGGGGGTGAGATTTCAGAAAGGGGTGCCATCAGCCCCAAGCCTAGGCCAGCCAACACAGAAAAAAGTGAATCTCCAGTCAGAGTGAGTGAGCGAGGGCTGACAACCCCCATGGGAAAAGAGCAAAGCAGACTTTCAGAGCACTCCCATCACTGCCATTACCACCGCCCATGTCCTCTGTGAGCACCCCCAACACTCATGTTTTCAAAGAACTTGGCCAGCCCAAAGTGGGTCACACAATAAAACCCAAAGGGAAACTCAGCAGACCCCAGCTCTCGTGCAGTCAACCTGAAGATAAGGCTGACTGTGGGGGGGGGGGGGATGAGACAGGTGACTTCAGAATTCAGAAACCTGCCCTTTGATACTTGGAATCCCAGTTACCCTGAGCCATCTGCTTTCTGAAAAGCACAGTATTTGAAGGCGCCTGTGAAAGCCACCAAGTTATGTGGGGCATTGCTCTGTCTTTCCCAGCTAGTCCGTGTCAGTGTCAATCTGGGACTTGGGGACAATCGAGCAGGGTAGAAGAGAGACGTTTATTGTGCCACAAACTTCTTTTACAGTGGTAACTTCATCTGACCATGACCCACAGTAAGAAATACATTGTACATCATAATCCAGCACACCCCATGCATGTGTGAACACATATTCATACTTAACTGAGAAACACTTACCTTTAGCACGTTGTGATGCACTGATTATTCCCTATGCTATTTTTAAGTGTTTGTTGGAATCCAGTAAATTGATTTCATATCTTAACCAAGGGTCATGACATGTAATTTTGAATAAACTTGGCTCTGCCATCTACCAGCTGTGTGACCTAAACCTCTCTCTGACTCAGTTTCTTCATCTGAGGGAATAGTAATACCTACCTCAGAGAGCTAGATTGAGGAAATATGGGAAAATTGCCTATGAAGTGCTTAACAGTAATCCCCTCCACTTTCCCACTGAGGGAAACTGAGGCTCTGAAAAGGAAAGTAATTTGCCCAGCTGGTAAAACACATCACCTAACCTGACACAGCAGTTAAAAACTGGGCCACTAGAGCAGGACTGCCCCAGCACAGAACCCAGCTCTGCCACTTTCATACATTTCATACATGTGGCATCAGTTGCACATCCTTAACCATGTTGCCCTACTAGTTTTCTGTGGAATAAAAGAGGATCACTTTTACACTAAGTCCTCACTCTCCAGACAACTAAAGATCACCCCTGGCCCATCCTGTTTTGACTTTTTGATTGTTCTGGTTTCCCCTAAGTCTACCAACTTGGTAAATAGGTTGGGTTCCCATCCATTCAGTACAGGTGCACCTAAAAAATCATTGAGGCCTTACTGTGCATCCGCCCAGTGACAGATCCTGGAGACACAATGGTGAACAAATCAGACTAGGAAGCTTACAATTTACTGTGAACGAAGACATAAAAAAAATACTCACACTCATTCTTTCAACAAACATTTATTGAGTACCTGTTAAGTGCCAGGCATCATGGCAGACCCTGCAGGAATACAGAGGTGAATAAAAGCAGGCCATGTTCCTACCCCTCACGGAGCTTACAGTCTAGCAGGGCAGAGCGGGTCATCCAATAATCCCCTAATGAAGGTCTAACTACAAACTGAGGTCAGTGCCTTCTGAAAAGGAAAGAATGTCCTAGAACAAGGTGGCCCTGGCCCACACTATAGGTCAGGAAGAACTTAGGATGCTTAGAAGGAAAACAAGCAAGGGAGGGGTAGAGGAGTGAGAAGCTGTTCAGAACACTTTGCAGGAAGTAATGGATTCAATCTTGAACAAGAGTTTGAGGCATCTTTGTAACATCAGCCAAGTGGAGACACTGAGTTTGAATATATGAGGCTAAAAGAAAGGGCAAGGAGAAAGAGGAGGACCTGGGAGTTAAGAGGAAAAGCAGCAGAGTGTCGTCCCAAAGCAAGGGAATAAAGCATTTTAAATAGGAATGCTCAGCCACTTCAAGAAGAAAACCAAAAACCTGCCTATGAAATATGAGGTGCAGTGGGCTGAAGCAAATGGAAAAGCAAGTGTAGGCAACTCTTTAGAGGGGGGTTGGAAATGAAGAAGATAATTAGGTGCTGGCCAGAGCAGTGTGGACAGAGGTGGGGTCAAAGCACAGATTTTTAAGGCAGTAGAGATGCTGGCATGTATAAAGGCCGATAGATCGGGTGAGGAGAGCAGTGAAAAGCTGCTAGGAAAGAAATAGAAACTGATTATGTCAAGTTCTGGAGCAAATGAAAGAGAATGGAACCCAGAGCACAAGTGGAGGAATTGGCCTGAGGGAAGAAAAAGCCCCCTCCTACCCTGCAACACAAAGAGAAATCAGTTTGCAGGCATGGGGTTTGCAAGTTGTGGGGAGTTCCACTCTTATGCCTTCTATTTGTTTGGTTTGTTTTTTTCTTTTTTGTATTTTTTTGAAGCAGGAAGTTTGAAGGTAAAGAACATTTGAAAGAAACACACCATGGAGGAGACAAGAATGGATCATAAAAATAGGACTGCTGGGCAGGGTGGAAAATGATCCTGAATTTGTGATGATGCCCATCTGCGCTACTACACAACATTCTCTAACAGGGCTCGCCTGCTTGGCTGATGGGTGCTATGAAAAAACCTGGGCCTGAGGATGTGGGAATGAACAGGCTTCCCAGAATAAGCACTCTTAGAACTGAAGGATCAAAACAAGGAGACTTCAGTGGGCAAAGGACCAACATTCCTGGTGACGAAAGCAGTATGGGCAAAGGCCCTGATGCAGGAAGGGGCAAGGATCCTTGAAAAGATCATGGTGACAGGAGCTCAGAAGGCAGAGGGAAGCATGAGATGAGCCGCAGCCAGAGGCCAGATTGGGGGAGAGGGAAGGAGGTGCCTGAAGGCCATGCTGAGGGTTTCTTGGTCTTTGTTTTTAAGAATAGGATACCTCCTAAGGGTGTTAAACCAAAGCAGACCAGGAGGGCTCCTCCCACCAACCCTGGGACTTTGGACTTGGGGAACCTCAGTCTGCTGGGGGAAAAAAGAGATAAACCAGTGTACCTCACGCCAGAATGTTGAAAGGATTAGATGATACTTTGCATGCAAATAGCCAAGTGCCTAGACATCTTCCAGGTCTCAAATGACAAGCCCTCTGTACCTGTCCCTTCCCACCCAGTTCCACCACAAGCCCTCTGACACCTCGGTGCCAGTCTGCATTTTCATCCTTGTATGAACCTAGGACTGTGCCCAGCACATAGTAGGCCCTCAATAAATGCTTGCTGATGGATCATCTCTAAGCCAAGGGTTATCAAAAGCCTGGTCAAGCAATTCAGGGAATGCAGCCATTTCAGTTTCTGAGCTGTATCCCAATGGCTACCATCAACTTCTCCCGTGTTTCCCTGTGGCTGCACTTGGTGCACAGTGGGCCTGCAGCCATCACTTCCTGAATGGGAAGACCTCTGTGACAGGACTCCAGCAGTTAAGGCTATCTTCTGAGATCCTCCACCATTTCCAAAAGGACTGAGTCTCAGGGGGCAGCTGTTCTTCAATAGCGCTCCAACTCATCGGCAGCACACAGGTTTTAAAACAATAATAAGTTGAAATGTACTCACCAAGAAAGCCACCGACCTACAAAGAAAATCTTATCGCTGATCTTGCAATGAGCACCAACCTCCCTTTGCAAGAGCTGAGATCAAAAGATAAAGAAGCTATCAAAAAGCCATCTGCCCACTTAAAATAATATCACAAGTCATGTTAGGAACCACAGACCTGGGGCCAGATACCAAAACAATTGTCTGAACGGGCTGTTTCAATTTCTCCTTAAAACCACCCATGTATTTTAAAAGAAAAACACCCTCTCCACCCACCTTGGCCCTGCGAGCTTTTGATTTCTCTGTTCCCTTCCTTTCACACTCTAAAATGACCAAACTCCATTACCCAAACTGTTGCGTCTTACAGACAGGGCTCCCACGACACCCAGCTGGGATGACGACTTAGGAAAAGGTGATTCTGGGACACTGGAACAGCTCAATATCTTGGATCTGGGTGGTGGTTACACAAGGGCACAGATATGTAAAAATCCACTGAGCCCTACACCTAAAATCAGTACACTTTATGTAGCTATCCCTCAATAAAGGGGGGAAAAAAAACAGAAGAGGAAAACATAGCATGCCAGGAACACCAGGAGCAAAATGCACAATTTGCCCTGAATCCTACCAGGCCTTCAAAAGGAACCATTAAAAAAAATTGCCCCTAGTCCTGTCACTCACTAGCTGAGTGAAACTGAACAAACTGGCTTACCTCTCTGAGCTACCTCTTTTCCCCTCCATTAAATGGGCACAACCATAGCACCTATAGCACACAGCATGCACAGCAGCAGGATGCAAGAGAGAATGGGACTCGAAGCTCTTAGCAGATATTAGTACATGCTGGCCACTATTATCTTTTGCAGCTACCATCAAGCTTCAGTTACCTTGCCAATGTTTGCTGCATCCAATCCAACCAAAGTGACTGTCATTCTCCTTTAGCAGATGAAAATACTGAGGCAAGGACACACAGCTGGTGACAGGCAGAGCAGAGTTTGGGAGGAACTGTATGTGTGATTAAGTACTGACACTGGTTTACCCCTATATGACACTACTATGAGCCAACCTAGGTTTACTCATCTCCTGTGAAGAAGGTATAATTATTTGTTTTACAGATGAGGGTACTGAGACACAATGCAGTTGGCCAAGGTTACAAGGCCAATATAGAGGGCAGATCTGGGATTTAAACCCAAGTGCTGATCCAAAACCTATACTCTTAATTAACACTGTAAGGAAAGCCATGTTGCTTGCCCCCTTAGACTAAGTTTCAGGTTACTATGGGTCTCACAGGTTGGTAAGGGGGTGCTTGCCTGCTTGCTCAAGTACCCAGGCACATCTGCCCACCAACTGGGCTAGACCATTCTGAACAACTCATAGCCCAAGGCCTTGCCAGGATCACAAACATCTTGCAGCCAGAGGCTACTGATCCAGTATATACAAGGTCCAAAAAGCACTTTCCCATTCCTATTTCCAGTCCTCTTATGACCAGGGAAATGTATGTATTTCCCACACGTGCATGAATCTACTTATCCCAGACTAGACTTAGTTGACCCTCAAAAGAATCAGGCCTATCTGCTAGAACTCGAATTCAAAGCTTGATAGAGAAAACCTAGAATCTTGTCTCAGGGCCTTTTGGGTTAGCTGGCTCTTTTTACCAGGTGGCATGGCAAAAACAAAGGACAAGAGCTTCAAGCCCAGGCCCATCTGATTCTGCCTCTTCCATAACCGATGCCTCGCATTGCGAGGATGGGCTCAACCACTCATCTCAACAGGAAGCCTCAGACTTGATTAGAGCATAACAGTAAAGAAAGTGCATAGGCTTCAAGGTTAGTCATGGCCGAAATGGAAAAGCCAGGCGCCATCACTTCGTTTCTCTCTGGAGCCCTGGTTTCCTGCTATGTCAAATGAGGGTCAGATTCCCTGCCCCCATAACTAGCAAGGTACCTCGTCCACACTACCATGTCTCAGCAGTTCTCTACACTCCATCACACAGCCTATCATTCACACCATGCTCATTCCCACCTCAGGAGCTTTGCACTTGCTGTTCTGCCTATAACACCCTTGCTCCCATATGTGTGCATAACTGTTCTTCTTTATCATTCAGGACTCAGTTTAAATGGCACCTGCTCAGAAAAGTCCTCCCTTTCCTTTTCTACAAACTCTCTTCCTCCTTATCTGTGGATAATTCCTATCATCATATAGGATTTCACCCCCTCAAAAGCCCTCCCTGAATACCCTTAGATATTCCCTCCCAAACTTTCTCCCCTTACCCAATTTTACTTTCCTCTCAGCCGATAACCTTATCCCTGTATTTCTTATCTGCTTGCTTTTTTCACCCAACTGTCTCCCATAGGAACCTGTAAGATCCTTGAGGGCAGGAAAGATGTCTTGTTCAGGGATTTACAGTGGAATTCAATAAATGAATGAATAAAACCCCAGTAATACAGAGCCTAGCACATATTTGGCCTCTCATTACTCTTTGACTGACTGGCTGAATGTGCCCTCCTCCCTGTTCTGGAGAGCAGGACCGAGGGGTTCCTGGGTCAGGATGTTTGTCTGCCATCCTGGACACAGCCCTGCGTTGGCGGAGGTGGCGCTGGCAGACATTACCTGCGCCTCACCGGCTTCATGCAGCTCTTCAGCTGCCTGACCTCAGCCTCCACGGGACCCTGGGACTCGGGCTGTGGTTCCAGCTGTGGCAGCTGCTGCTGCTGGGGCAGCCCTTCAGCATCAGTGGGTGTGGGAGCGGGTGCGATCCGGAGCAGGACTGTGTAGTTGCGGCCGTGGTTGTTGGCCCAGAAAATGCCCTCGGGCGTCTCATAGCGCACCACGAAGTCCAGGCGCGCCCCATCACCCGCACCCTCAGCAAAGGGCAGCTGGAAGGCAAAACGGTCGGTGCTGCCGCCATCGTCGGGCGAGGATGCAGATGCCTGGCCAGAGACCAAGCCAAGGCCCGATTCCAGGATGGGATCTCCTGTTCCTGGTCCTCCCGCTCCTGCCCCGGGCGGGTTGCGCGGGACGTAGCGCGCTGGGTGGTCGCAGAAAGAAGCCCAGCCGTCGTGTGAGGCCCGCACGTGCACCGCCTTCTCGAAGGAGCGGTTCAGCACGCGCACCAACCCGCGCAGCACAGGTGGGCGCCCCCCCGGCACCCACACCCCGGCAACCCCGGGGACCGCTCCGGGAGGCGGCAGTAGCGCCTCCAGCTCCACCATGACGCGCCCCAAGCGCTCCAGACGGCCCGGTGCAGGCGGCAGCGAAAATGTGGGCACCAAGTAAAAACCCCCGCCAGCGGGGACGGGACACAGCGGTGAGGGCTCGGGGCAAGCCTCCTCTTCCTCCTCCCCTTCATCCCCATCCTCTCCATCGTCGTCCTCGTCAACCCCTCCGCCATCGCCATCTTGCCCGGCCACCGCCGCCATCTTGCCCGCCCCAGGCCCGCCCCACGGCCGGTAGCGGCGCAGCTGCGCCAGCGGCAACCCCAGGGCCTCATCGGCGAACAGCACCCTCCGCGGGGCCACCGCTGCCTCGACAGAGGTGCGGGGCTCGCCCGCGGCCGGCGAGGGGGGCGCAGGAGGCCGCAGCGGGGGCTCCACAGGGGCCGTACGCGCCATATCGGCGGCGGCGGCGGCACCGACGGCACCGGCGGCGGTACCGGCGGGGGCAGGGCCTGAAGGGGCTAGCAGCCAATGGGAAGGCCTGAGCAGGGGTAGGCAGCTAGATGAAGACAAGTGTATAAGACAGCCAATGGAGAGCCGCGCATCGGTGACGTAGCCGGTGAATCGAGTGCAGAAGAAGCACACAGCCAATAGGAATGCCTTAGAGTGGGCGGTGTAGGAGGCGGCATGATCGGTGAATCAATGGGGAGGATTGAATGGGGGTGGTGTAAGGTCTGAGATAGAGAAGTAGAACAGCTAATGAGGAAGTACGAGCGGGATTGGCATCTGGGCGGCGGGGAAAATGGAATGGCTACAGGCGATGGGGCGGGGGGCAGCAGGCAGCAAACAGAGAGGTCCGAAAAGTAGGAGATCCCAGGACTGCGTAGGCAGGTAGTGGGATGGAAGCTAGAGAAGAGAACAACCAATGGGGAGCCACGCGCCAAAGGCGTAGAGAAGGGGTGACGATAATGACCAATGGAGATTCTCATGAGCATGCACAAGCCTCCAAGGGGTGGTGCCAGAGCGGAATTAGCCAATATGGAGGCTGCAAGAGGCGGTGTATGAGTGCCTTGGTGGCGGGACTGGAGGGGCAGAACCAATGGGGGTGGGTGGTGAAGGCAAGAGCAAGGAAGAGAGATGGCAGATAGCCAATAGGGGAGCCAGAGCTAAATGGAACCTTCAAAGGGCAGTGTGAAGTGACACCAGGGCAAGACGTGAAAGAGGAGAGCCAACCGGAGTGTTATAGGTGGTGTGAAGGAGAGGATGAAGAGTCAATAAGAAAGCCAGAGGAGAGGACAGTGCGTAGGAGTCTATGGGCTGTAGGGTAGTCAAGAAACAAAACATTTACCTTCTCCTTAACCCTCCGTGACCCCCCATTGCCCCAAGCTGTGAATCCCCACAGCCCCTGAAGACTTAGACTGCACCCTAGTGTGAGATCTAAGAAAGCAAAACAGACTCTCCTGTCGCAGTTACTGGATGTCTTTGGCCCACCTCCAAGCCTTTGCTTGAGTGCCACTAGCCAAGAATGCCCCTAATTGTCATCTTCAGCATTCTCCAGGACTTGGCACCATTACTGAATGAATGGCCAAGTGAGAAATTGAATTTTGGGGGAAGATTAGCTTTTTCTAACCAGCTCAGCAAAAACACTGAGCCTGGCTATGCCACCAAGAGTTGATTGGGCATGTTGGCAGGCACTGACTAACGTAATCACAAATCCAAGCCCTGTCTTTCTTGCTCGACTTGGCCCTCCGCACTTTACGTGGCCTCACCTCCTTTCTGTCTCCATCTCTTCTACTGTTCCCTCTCCCAAGAGCACTATTCCTTCTGCTTCTTCCATCTAGCCAACTCTTTCCACTCTCCCTTCGAGGTCTCACCTCCTGTGGGAACTAAATTGTAACTTTTTTCCACTGAACATATCCAATCATACATTTCCCCTCCATCCTGGGAGGATTTACTGAACACCTACTGTATGCAAGGTTTTGACCCACAGCATCCCTAGGAGAAAGACAATCTCCCCAGCAGCCACCTTCCTCCCCTTTCCCACATGTCTCAGTGTCCAAGGGTTGGGTCAGGGAGGAATATGTGCCACCGCACATAAGAGAAAAATCATGAAAAACTGGGAGCTTAAATCAGATAGAACTTTTTTTTAATCACCTAAAAGTCCAAACTGGTGGTAGTCCAGAGACTCCTTCCTGCCTACCCAGTTAGGGCATTGTCTGTGTCCAAATCTAGCCCCCAGACTTTCATCCTTCAACAAATCCTATCAGCTCTCAATTTACAATATTTCCCAAATCTACTTTCCTTACCTACTCCACTGCCAACACCATCACCAGTCATTTGAACTGTTGAAGTATCCTCCCTCTCTCTGGTCCCTCTGCTTCTACCCTCACTCCTATAGTCAGTTCTATACTCAGCAATCAGAGGAATCCTGTTAAAAACCGAGACAGTTCATGTCTCTCATCTGCTCATAATTCTCCTGTGGACTCCTTCCCAATCAGAATAAAAGCCAAAGTCCTCACCATGGACTATGAGATCTTGCATCAGCTAACTCCCCACCCTTGTCCACTCTCTGACCTCACCTCCTACCCTTCTTCCTCTCATTCACACTACTTTGACCACATGGACCTCCTTAGTAGACCTTATGCAAATCAGGCATACTCCCACCTCAGAGCCTTTGCACTGGCTATTTCCTCTGGAATTACTCAGATGTCTACATGGCTCCCTCCCTTATTTCCTTCAAGTCTTTGTCAAAGGCCCCATTCTCTGGGGATTTTCACCCACCACTTTGTTTAATACTGCCAATTGTCCCTCGGAAGCTTTCATTCGAGAGAATGTAGCCCAGTACAGAGAAGAGGTGGTGAACTCTGCCCCTCCCTGCCTACCAGACCCCCAGCTTTCACTCTGCAAGGATCCCGTCTCTCAGCGGCAGCAGCAGCATCACACCTCCCCACCCTGAGGTCCACTCAGGTAGCCTCCTGGTACTCTTTGGGCCACTGCTTTCACTCAGTTTTCCTCCTATTTCTCTTGCCACTCCTCTGACAGTAAGGGAGAGATCATATGAAAGGGCATCAGAGGAGTTCATCCCATACCTCCAACCCTGAAAGAGAAAACCAGCCCTTTCTCAGGAGGGGCAGGACCTGGGGCAGAGAATGAGACCTTGCATTCTGGAATTGGCCTCATTAATAGTTGCACAGCAGTTGTAAGAAATGTTCAGGCCCAAGTCCACAGGGATCAAGGGGTCATTAACCTTGGGGACATCTCTAAAGTTAGCTTCCCAGGCTCCTTTTTGATAAACACAGTCCTCCCCACTCTCTTGCTCCCAACCATAAGCCACATCTGTTAAGCCCCTGCTGTACAAAGGGTTCCTACAGGTCTCAACCTGAGGACCTCATCTCACCTTGGTGCATCCCCTGGATGCCTGGCACTCAGGCCATCTTTGGGTCACAGATGTGTCCCACCAACTCAGAAGCCTCAACCAGTGAAAGTTTTGTTTTGAACTAATGGTAGGGAGGGTTGGGTGGTTTTTTTTTTTTAATTGTCATTGTAGGCTGATTTTTTTAGATCTTTTTTTTTCTATTCGTCTTTTTTTTTTTTTTTCTCTCTCTCTTATCTTCACAAAGCCCTACCATCAGGCCCCCTCTGGGCTTTTCCACAAAGGTGAGTCTGAGTTGAGGAAAGAGGC